>BACB01005438.1:0-78603 GCA_000338015.2 Ganoderma multipileum BCRC 37180 | reverse complement strand
TATCCAATGCAAATGCGTGCGTCTTTCGTTGGTCCCAGCACCAGTCTCATCGTTGGGCAACCCCTAGCCCCAGTCGCTGCACCTCGCAAACTGGGAGATGGCAATCCTGAGGTCGTCGATCCTGAGAAGATGCTAAACCCTCTTCGCATGGCCATCAACGCATTTCTTCCATCGCACCTATGAAGAGCCCTTGGCATATAGCACAGTAAGCACCACATTGTTTATCTTGGGAGGCATTCGCTGTGGATGCGAGCAGCCTCAGATGGCATTGCCTGTGCACATGGGATGATGCTTCCATCCTCCTCCCTCTTCCACCTCAGTCCTCCCCTCATGCCCCGCCATACTTTAGATAATCCCCATACCCTCCCCTTCACTTATCCCAGCTTCGGTTTGCTAGAATCGCCCACGGGCACCATAGTGTGGTCCATCTTCCTACTACGTCGACATGCGGTTGGCCTGTGCGTGGTCCCCAAAGGTCCAACACTATCCCTCCAACATCGCAGTCCCTCTCCCTCACCCATCTTTACCTGGATCATGTTGTTGACATATGTGTTGTTGAATGCCATAGTTGCCACCACATCTTGACATGTTCTTGTTCTATTATACTGTATATTCCATCCCATTGCTTGTTCTACGTGTGCGCGGCTTTTCCAAGTAAATACATTCCGACCCACATGTCTATATGTAGAAGCATGTATACAATCCGAATAATCTAATACCTACTTGAGCTTGCACGCCGTCCATTTATGTTCAATATGGCATACTTCACCCACCGCGGAAGGAGACGCGATCCGTCTTCCCTCATTCATCCGAGTTCAAGCTGTACTTTCGTATGTTGATCTAAATATCACTGCCTGTTTATTGACTCAGATATCGGGCTGCCGACATGTGCCAATGGATCTCAGCATAATGGACCGTGGAGGTGTGTTGACCAAATACAGGCATTTTATTATTCCTGTGTGAACAAATCATACAGTCTAGATCGCGGATGTATCTGCATCTGACGGATGCATCTGTTAAGGTTAGAGTAACCTTGCGGATGCATCCACCATACTGACAACCTACCAACGACAATCTGGACCCACCGAATGAAGAATATGCTCACAAGCTCCAGACCTTCTCTACCCTCATGCAGCATTTTGCGGAGTCCATCTCGAGAGGTTCATTGGCCAACGTCGAGGACGTACTCCGGTTCCACAAATTATGCATGAGCATCCGGGAGATGATGCTACACCGCGGGTTTTCGAAATACCTCGATGAAAATGTTTGTCAGTCCTTCGATCTCTTCACCTTGAGCCTGTACTTGGAGACTTACTCTTGCTTCTCCAATAGACAGTATCGGCGCCCAACCCGAATTCACCTTCTTCAGTCTGCCCTTTGCTCTATCTACTCTCCTCGCCCTATCCTGACGTCCGAACATTGCCTTCGTCAACAAGTGGTCCCCTTACTTCCCGAGCCCATCTGGCAGAGTGGAGCGCTTTAGCGTGGTCATTGCGGCGAAATCCCTTAACAAACAGTTCGGGGCGGTCCCCGGGATCAAATGGGAGAAAGTGGTAGCAGCCTTCGAAGTCTTTGCGGGGAGACAGAAGCAGTACAGCACCAGCACGCTATACGAGTGGGATGCCAAGACGAAGTCATTGACCACTGCACAACCCGTCTCCATACACCCTGAGGTTGCGCTGATTCAGCACCTGATGGAGAAGGGCGAAGGGAGCACAGAGGCGTACATCGCATGCTCGAGGCCACCTTGTTACGCTTCCATGATGTACGCCACGGCGGTGAACAAAGCCCTCGGTAAGAGGTTCACGATGGATGTCGGCACCCTTTAGCTCTATAAGGCCGAGCCGTGGATCCTTCCGGAGGTTACTCAGCAGGACATCATGGAAAAGATGAAGGAATTCATGCTGCAGGACCTGGAGATGGGCATTCGTTTGTGGACCAGGAGTATGTGGGACAACGGTTGTATTGCGAGGTACGCACTGAAGCCTAGCAATTACCTTGTATCACCACTGATTTTGCAACACGTAGCGGCTACGTGGATCTAGATTGGGAGGGTTGCTAGACAGAATGGTAAACAGGTGTAATGCAATGCGATATAAATCAAATATTGGTTCTCAAATGAGATACGAAGTGGCGAGCGCCTGGCATTGGCATCAGTGATGCTACAATAACTGATGGTCCAAATAGGTGTAAAAACAAAGCTCCTCACCTCAAATCACCTGTGGAAAGACTGCTCGGAGGATTTTTCTTATTGATTGATGTGACATAGTAGGCTGGACAATCTAGACTTACCCTTGAGAGGCCAGCAACTACCGAGAGTGCACAGCGCGGCCGGGATGGCAGATGTCCGAACCCTTTGACTCCGAAAGGTTGGTACAAGACTTACCTGTCCGGCGGCGAGAGAACTGACAAACCGTATGAGCAGCCCGAAGACATAGCGCGAGACACGTCATGCCTAGTATCAGCGATTCGGAGAAGTGTACGAGTCCGAGTCACTTCGAAGGAAGAGGCCCAGGAGACGTCGAGTTTGCTCATCGGCAAAGTCCGGGATGAAGCGCCTACCTCTCCCACGTGTCCGGATTCGTTCGACATTCGGCGATCCACTCTCTCTCTGTGCAAGCCGACGGACTCGACCTCCAACCCAAGTTCCAACTAATCCTTGCTTTCCAGATTCTAGTGTCTTGTAGTACTGGGATTACTTATGCGGAACCGGGCCGATATGTTCCCGCATGATGTACGGAAACTCCGAGCTGGTGCTTGTCCGAGTCGCTTCTCAACACTTCGACATCATTCGTCCGCCTCGTGGGCTCGTCGTCGTTGTCTGGCAGTCTTCTGCAGACATAATGCGTGCCCTATCGCATTTGCTCGTACCGTCACGCCACCGGCTAACTTTTATGCAGGTCCTCGGGATATTAATCCTAAAATATATCACGTCCCGGCGATCCACCCAGAGACCAATGCGGCGGCAAGCTCTACTGTACTCTGAGCCTTTCCTTCATGGACGTCTCTTGCAGAACCTGGAAAAGACGCTGTTTACCACTCAGCCTTCATGGGCCTCTTGACTAGCGACGACTCTAGCACACAAGACATCGGCCTAGAAGGCACGTCGTGAGGATAATCGTGCCGAGCTCTGATCCAAGGCCGTCTGTCCATAGAGGTTCGTCGACTTACGGCATTCCAGTGGCAACTGTGCGGATGGGTATGTCAAAATGTCGCTGCGCCGGATCTCAACCTGAGGATAGTGGGGTCGCGGGCGCAAGGCGGTAGAGGTTGGTGAGCAGGATACATCTTGAAGGGTGGCATACTCATCTCCGCGTCCATAATTCGCAACCGCCTTTCACAACCTGCTCATACAACTCTTTTTACTATGGCAGCCAGTAACTTTGTCCTCGGAGACTTCCCAGTCGACCAGTACAGACCCATGAGGGTGGTCATCATAGGCGCAGGAGTTGCCGGCATACTCGCCGCTATCAGGTCGGTCGCGGTTACCGCTCGTCTACTCGTCACTGACGCCTTGCTTTCCTGTGTAGGTTCCCGCAGAAGATACCGAATCTCCGGTTGACAGTGTACGAGAAGGACGCAGCAGTCGGTAGGACGTGGTTCACCACCCGATACCCGTGAGTTTGTGGATGCCCGACTCGCGGAAGGTCCAATACTGACGTACATCCAGCGGGATCGCTTGTGACAGCCCCTCTCATTCCGTGAGTACTTCCTATTTGCTCTCGATTTCCGCCTCGTGTAAAAGTTCCACAGTACCAGTACTCCTTCGAGGACAAGGTAGGCCCCCTCCCTCCTCTACTCCCCCCCCACTACCACCTCTAATGCGTTCAACCCTACAGCGCGACTGGTCCGCATTCTACTCCCCCGCGCACGAGATCCAGCAAAACTTCGAGCAAGTCGCGCAGAAGTACAACGCCCTGCAGTATATCAAACTCAATCACGAGGTCGTCCGCGCCCAGTACGACGCCCCCCGCGGCCAGTGGCGCATCCGCGTCCGCCGCACAGACACGGGCGCATCAGAGGACGCGGAGATAGACGACGTCGCGGACGTGCTCGTCACGGCCGTCGGCTCGATCAGCCGCTGGAGGATGCCCGACATCGAGGACATCGACGCGTTCAAGGGCGAGCTGCATCATTCTGCGGGGTACGTTCCGAAGGGCAAGACGTGGCATGAGGACGCGGAGGGTTGGGGCGGTAAAAGGGTCGGCGTCATCGGCTCGGTGAGTAGGGTTCGAGTTTGATTACCTGCGAGTGGATGGGTGGCTGATTTGCGCGGGCGTGCGCAGGGATCAAGCGCGGTCCAGATCGTGACGGCGCTCCAGCCCAAGGTCGCAAGGCTCGTCAACTATGTCCGGGGACGGGCGTGGGTCGCACCTCCTGTTGGGTTCCAGCCGCTCTTGCAGGCTCTGGGTCGGGAGGGTACTGAGCGGGAGAACGACTGTGAGTGTCGTGTGAATGCAAATGCCTGACCTGCGAGAGCGAGGGCTTGTCGATGGACTGACGCTCACGTTCGTGGGTTTGGGTTTACAGTGGTGTTCACCGCACAGGAAGTTGGGCGGTTTAAGACCGACTCCGAGTTCTTTTGGAAGGCGAGGCGCGCAGTCGATGCTTCTCTGAACGTGAGACCTATCCGGTATGGATCACGACTGAGCTGATGGGTCGTTGTATGCGCAGTCATGGAACGAAGCCACCCTACTCGAGAGCACTCAGCAAGCTCTCCTACGTGAAAACCTCACGAAGAACATGCGGTCGAGGCTCTCCAAGCGGTCAGACATAGCGGAAAAGCGTGCGTCCCGCTCTACCTCCCGACCCTCCCATTGCCCCTCTAATATCAATCTCACTGATTTCGGGTTCTGGTATAGTCATTCCTGATTACCCGGTCTTCGCGAAACGACTTACTCCCGCACCTGGGTATCTGGAGGCTTTGTGCAAGGACAACGTGAGTAAGCGAGCTCGACCTCGATCTTGAAGTGGGCTCAGCTGCGCGTTTGCGTTTGTGCTGTGCTGAACAAGGTGGTAGGTGAAAGGTCGACTTCGTGTCCAGCCCGATCAAACGGTTCACCGCGAGCGGCATCGAGACCGAAGACGGCGCGCACCAGGCCCTCGACATCGTCTTCTGCGCCACAGGTGCGTCCCGCTCCTCCCCTCCATATCGCCCAACGCCCAACCTCTGACGATACCTTTGAAAATAGGCTACGACATGTCCTGGCAACTCCCCTTCCCGATCCTCGGGCGCTCCGGGCTCCCTTTGAACGACAAGTGGACTCGAGACGGGTACCCGACGTCGTACCTCTCGCTGTGCACGGACGGGTTCCCGAACATGTTCATGGTGATGGGCCCGAACTCGATCATCGGCGCGGGGCCGTTCATCCAGGCCATCGAGGCGGGTGTCGCGTATGCGGTCAAGGCGGTCGCGAAGATGCAGCGCGAGCGGCTGAAGAGTGTTGAAGTTAGGATGGAGGCGGTGAGGGATTTCGATGAGTTGATTCAGGTGCGCTGGTGTGGATCGTGATGTGGGGTTGTATGTTCGGGGCTAACGTCCTGTGGTAGGAGTATTTCAAGAAGGTACGTCATCATTCGTGCTGGCGATTGGGCGCTGTCTGAGGATGCTGCAGTCTGCGTTCGGTGTGGGGACGCGGTCGTGGTACAAGCTCGGAGGGGACACTGGTCGGGTGTATGGCGTATGGCCTGATGAGTCATTGGACCGCGCTCATCCGTCTCTGCCCCTCCCCGTTCTGATCGACCGTCGACACTTGCACGTTCACGTCGTAGGTTCGGTTTTGCATGCGCTGAGAACCCTGGAATATCTACGCTGGGAAGATTTCGAGTAAGAGCGGGCTGACGACGCGAAGAACCAGAACAGGCTGTACTGGCTTGGAGACGGCCGGACGGCCAATGAGAAATCCGAATCGGGCAACAGTGAGTCGTCAAGTCGCGTCGTGGTTTACACGGGTATATGGAGACTCACGGACTTTTTGATGCGCTACTAGGAGCGTGGTACTTGGGCGAATAGAACATTGATCGGCCGCCTGGTGAGTCAGACCCCGTGAAAATGTCCCCGCCGCGACGAGCTGCTGATGTCCTATACTTATTTGACAGTTTACAATGTGTAACCCCGGTCCTCCATTGACCTCCCTCGTCGTTCTGTGGGCCTCGCTCTCAACGCCGTGAGCTCGCTTGATGTGTAAAATATGTATGGCAAGATCAGGATACGCCACCGGACTTCGGACGCTACGTCTTGGAGAACAGAAAGCACTTTACGAGGCTTGCATTGGGCGGGCGGTTGTCAGACGGCACCCTGGGTCCCGCGGTTTAACGAATACACGCAATTTTCGATCACTGTCTCACACGCAAAGTCGGACACATGATTGGATGGAAGCTTAATCTTAGGAGTATATTCCATTCACAACACAATATATTGTCTATTCGAATCCCGGGTCGGTCTGCACATCGTTATTCTGACCCTGGCGGCTGAATCGTCATTCAGACACCACTAGCTTCCAACGAGTCGAGATACTGAGAGAGGGCTTGAAATTCGCGGCTATGATCGTTCACTGCAAGGTGTTTGTTAGTAGTCACGGATGATCGACGTAAGCTCCGCTACTCACCGATAGACATGGGATGCGGACGGTTATTGCCATCCACGAGGCAAAGCTTCCTGAAATCGGCGAGAATATCGCGCTCCAGCTTCTTGTAGATGGTGGTGCCCATCCCCGGGGGATACGACCAGGCGACGTCGAGCTTTTCGAGGTCGGCAGACTGGTGACCGACGGAGAAGCGCTTGCCGGTTGCCCAGCCGCACGCCGTTACCAGCATAAAGCAAGCGTAGCAGGTCGGATGGGAGCATCCGATGTACGGATCAACGGGGATACGCTTGTCGAGGATGTGGTGAAGGAGGGCACACGTGCTGTGCACGACGCCGGGTCCTGTGAAATGGTCCGGGGAGCCCTCGACTTCCGAAACGCGTTCTGGAGGCTTGAAACGGCCCCAAGCGCGGGATGTACTGTCATACAGGTTCTTGTCGACCCCCGTTGGAATTTCGTCCATGTTGGTGGTCGCTATGAAGTCGGGAACCCTGGGAAGGTCGACGAAGATGACCTCCAGAGGCAAATCGATCGACTGCTCCTTGCTGTCGGGGGATGTCGCCCAAGCGATCATTGTATCGATAGCTTGGGATATACGGCCCAGGTCTAGAACAACTAGTATCGGTTCATGCCACATGAGTGGGACGTTGGCGTCGGGACGTATGGGAGTGGACTCACATGGGTAAGCTAAAAATTCGTCCTTGAACTCTCCGATATCTTGGGCTACGCGGTGCAAATCGACGAAATCTGCATCCGAAAAGGTGGATGCGTCCTTCTCCTTGCTGGCCATGAAGGAATTTATGCCATCTACCAACGAAATATATCCCTCTTCACTGATGTTTCGATCACGGCGCTCTTCTGAAGGCATCTCGGAAAGGTCCTCCAAGAGCCATTCACACTCTTCGCGTTGAACACCGTCCAAAAGCTTTCCATGGCAAGAGCGATAAACCTCAACAATGAAGCGATGAGTAGTATCGGATTGGTTTACGGAGGAAGGGCTGAGGCCGCCTGCGGGAAGCGCACTGATCAGAGCATTAATCAGTTTTCGCAGCGAAGGGGAAGCGGAAGGGCTGGTCGCTATGTATAGACAGCTCGACTGTGGCCCTTGCTGGATAACCGCGGATGCCGAGTCGCATTGTGGAACGAACGAGCACAAGGTGGCGGAAGCGTCTAGAAAGTTGTAGTCGGGGGGACATTTGGGGCCCTTGAGGTGACGAAGAATCTGCCATGGGCTTGATGGAGACATTCGCCTCAATGCAAGGAGAACGCTCGAAATAGTGTTTGGGGTGGTAGTTCCTCGAGTATCCGGCATGGGAGGCAGTGGACGGAGAGAGGAAGGAGTCGGCGAGGCGGAGTATACCGATAGATCCAAGACGGACAACCCCCGGGGTGATTTTTATCCCGGTATCTGCCGGTAAGAAGCGCCAGTGAGGACCGTTGTGTTTCACTGCGAACCTTCAATGTGAGCTTGCGCATATAGTCGCAGTCGTCTTCTATGTTTGTCCAGTCTTCATCGCACTAGGTACTTTCCAAAATGCTCAGGGTATGAAGCTTGGCTCGCAGACTCCGCAGCATAGCCACAAGCCAACCGAGGCCACCGTAACCTTCGCTTTCCCGTCCACCAGCTTTCAAACCCTGGATCCCTCTCGGCCTATTGAAGGAACGCTGTCGTGGTATATCCCCAAAGGATTTCTATCCTATGGGAACAGGGGAATCTTCTGATCGCAGTATTAGGTCATTGGCACACTTGGCCATGACGCATATTCGACGACGGCGGTTTGGCTTCGCTGCGATATTGCGTAAGTGTTCCGTCCATAGTGCAGCGTGCTGCTTCCGGGCCTACATTGTTGACAGTGCATCGATAGAAGATGTCGTCATGTAACTTTCAAGGTTTGCACTTGAAACGTCATCTCGGTCGAGCGCGAGCTTTCCCGTCTCGGGCACATCGACAACCTCCCGAAGACGACGCGCGTTGGGTGGGTTGCTCGAGCTTATTTCCCAACTCGCCGTATCCAAGTTGCCTCGATCCACCGGATACTCGCAGTTGCGATCGAAGTTGCCCGGGAATGGACGGCATGGACTCCCGGTGGAGTGTGCAGCTCTCAGAAAACGCGGTAGTAGGCGAAAGGTGAGTCATGTCGTTCAGGAAGGAGGCAAGGATGGCTTACCCGTGACGGTATGTGAGTCTAGCGGTCCGTTCACAAGCGGTGTAGAGTTTGCTCGCGTTCCGAGACTCGGATCGTGACGGCACGTCTGAAGTCGGAGAACGGACGCAGATGGCGGTTTCGAGGGGCTGCAGGAGAGTCTACAAGGCACAATATGTCTGTGAGTCCTATATGCTTTCCCATACGGGCGCACGCCGATGTACTTACACTTACCAGGAGGTCAAGCAATTCAAGAGCGACTTCGGCTCCATTCTTTTTGGAAAGCGAGCGCCTCAGCTGGCGCGTCGTCGAATGTGAGTTCTATATGGTGTATATCGCTGCTCAGCTAACGGTTCTCTGTATGCATAATCACGGAATGACGCTACGGTCCCTGATATCCCTCTTAAAGTTAGTCTCCTGCATGGCCAATGAAAACCATGCAATTCAAGACGATACGGAGCCAAGCTATCGCCGAGAAACGTGTAGCAATCCATCGTCTTCGGCGGCTTCGTTGCCCGGCCCGCCGCGCACTTGCGCACGGACAATGTAAGCGAGATATGTCTAGCTTTTGGGTGCCGGAACTGAATACAGTGAGCAGCATCGCTACCAGGGATGCAGCGTACTAGGACTCGAACAGCGTCTTCTGTGCTATGGTCGGTGCCCCTTCCCCATATGCCCCCCAACGCATAAGAACTCTGACAGCAACATCGCTATCACACCTGCAGGTTAGGTTACGACATGTGTTAAACGTTCTCATATGCTATCACATGATATATAACCATCATATAAGATTGACGTCTCACAAACTTCACCACTCACCGATCAGCTTGACTCCTCGTCTCCCACCCTATCATCTACATCTTGAACATCACCCGCCACATATGACTTCCATCGCTGCTATGGATAATCTCATTGCTGCCCTTTATCCTCACATCCATGAGTATCTATTCGGCGAATCGATAAACGCCCCCGAATCTCTCCAACCAAGCGAGGACTACGCCAATATCCACGATTTCGTGGATTCTTTCGCAACACTATTCAGCCTCTACCCCTGCTGTGGCGTGGTTGCGGCCGCAACCCAAACGCCTCTGCCACAGAAGGCATCACTCTACATCTACCCTTCGCTACGTACTACCCCAACCCCGGACGGATTTGATGCGCAAGTGAAGAAGTGTTTCGCCCAATTCGTGGAGGCCTGCGTGGCCCAGAATTCTGACCCAGATGCGTCCGGCGCTGAGGGCAAGCTCTCTCGACCAGCGCAATGTTTCATCATAGACTCCTATACCCTGTGCTATCCCGCCATGCGTCAGCGCGTTATCGAGGACGAACCCAACTGGGATGTCTTCTTCGAGCCTCCTCAGCCGGACGCGGAAGATGCGAAACATTCCAGAGATAACTTGAATGTCGCCGAAGGCTTAGCGCGGCTCACGACGCTCCTCAAGCAATTTATGGAGACAATCATCGAGCGCGAGGCGGGATTGGAGGCCAACGACATCCTGCAGTTCCACCAGTTGTGCCTCGCGATTGTGGGCGAGATGGAAAAGAGAGCTTTGAGGTGTTACATTGGTGGATATTTATGTGAGTGTGGCCGGCGATCCCGACCTCTGCATATACGGTCAACAGAGCTCAGTTGTTGTTCTATAGATCCCGGCGGGGTCGATTACCTACTCTCGCAATTCTTTTGCGTACCAATTGCGCTCTCCAAGCTTCTTTCCCTTCCCGCGACCCTACTGCCTGCCTTCCGTCACCAAAGTCCGATCGTCATTGTTGAACTTCCTCTCGCAGCCCGACGATTCGAGGCAATAATGACACCGGAACACCTGAGGAAGTGTTTGGAAGAGCCTGGCAAAGGCAAGTGTAACATCGACTGGGAGGAAGTCGCGCGGGCCTTTGCCATGGAGAAGAACTTTGGACAAGGGACCGAGTGGGACGCCGAGAAGCGCGTAGTTTCGACGGCAGGACCCGTCGTCCCGCACCCGGAGGTTGTGCTGATTCGACACCTGCTGAACATCGAAAAGCCGGACTCGGACGACTCGGAGAAGCTCAACGCGTACTACATCGCATGCTCGAGCACCCCCTGCTATGCCTCCGTCATGTACGCCGGAGCAGTCAACGACGCGCGCGAGAAGTTGAAGTGCCACCTGACGATGCGTACCGAGGATCCGGCGTCGTGTCGCCTGGCTTGGGCCCAGCCGTGGATCTTGCCGGAGGATACGGTGCCCGAGGTCGTGAGCGAGATGAAGGACGAGCTGATGAGGGAGTTGTCGTGGTTGATTTATGAGTGGAGCATGGAGAGAGCCCTTGAAGGCCCTCCGGGAGAGATGTCAGACTCGGAATTCCAGTAGAGTACTGTAAGTCCGTCCTTTCAACTCGCCCGACTCCACGCGGTGATTTTCGGTATGATTGACCTTGTCAATTATGCAGGAATCACTAGATGCGGCACGTAATCGTTAAAGACACTGACGAGCTCGTGTGAGGATACATGTAATAAACTGAGGTTATGACAGGTTTGAAGTTGACGTTGGCGGTTACTCGGAAGGTACAGTAGTGCATATTGACGGCAGGTAGTGTAGTCGGCAAAGGCCGCAGGGAAGCGCCCATCTATGCAGCGCGCTGAAGTCAGAAGTGTCCATGTTGTTGACCATCAACTGCGCCTTGAGCTTGACCTCTTCCGCATACTTATGCGCGTCCGAGCACCTCGTTTCCATCTCTCGACTAGTGAGCTTTAACGCTTGTACGCCATGCTCTGGCTTCTCGTACATGCAAAACGATGGCGTCCACGTCGCTCACCTCGCCCCAGAGCGAACTCGAGATCATTCGCCCAATAGACTCGACCCTCAAATGACCGAACTTCAAGATTTTGGTTTTGGTTTTTATCCGGGTTGACAACTTCCGGGGTAACGGAACCGCTGGGGATGGACGTTGGACATGGCGGACAAGCCCTCGACTCAGAGGGCATGGTAGTACGTGACACTGGCAGGTGAGTTATGGACGTTCAGGACGGATGCTTGGGAGGCTGATGCGTCTCCATGTGCATCTATAGCGGTCCATCCGTCTGGTATAGGAATCGCTCGCCTTTTAGATGGAGACGGCCCCCAAAAATGTTGCGGGGCCGGTTGATTATCTGAGAACGGATGGCGATGGAGCCTCTCGTTGCCTCCAAGCCGCGCGTTTGACCTCTAGCCATGGTTGACTGGATAACGGGACGCCTGTGAGTCCTCTTCGCTTCCCAAAAACTCTTTATGTATATGCCCGGACGGAGATGTCATGTAGTTCGGGGGCAGGCTGGCTCATCGAACATCCCTGCCGACAGATGCATATATTTTGCCGTTTATTTACCACTTGTACAAGGGTCATTCGTGCTATTTACCGGGGCAGCGCTCGACCCTGAAGTCCTCGGGACCCAGGACTGATGTGCTTAGCGCCCCCAATTGTCTTCAACCCATTCTTTTAGGTGTCCTGTAAATAGTTTGTTCTTATTCTCGCCGACTACTATACATACTGATGGATTTCCAGTGGCTCTTATTCCGGCTGAAGGTCAATTTCTGCACCGGTACCCGTGCCATGAAACAACCTTCCGCGGCCCGTTCAAATCGTCGACGTGCAGCCTGCGGACCGACCGTTGTGGTCAGCTGCTTCGCGAGCCGCCTTTTCCTGTTGACGGTGCTCATTCATTGACATAGTTCGCCATGCAAGTACGTCACGGAGGCCGGCAGGAGTAGCGTTCACGAGACATGCCAGCTCATTCTCTCGTCATCGCAAAGCGAACGTTCGAACCTTATGGCTTCCCGTAGGTCCCCCGGTCCATTGCGTCCACGCTGCTGCTAACTTCCATCTGGCAGGGCCATATACCTACAGGCGACGTTACCGGACGGGATCAAACTTCAGCTACTTCCCCTTCGTTTTCACGATGACCACTCTCAAATGTTGTAGCCTCATCACCTTCGTCGTGTCCGTCCTTCAGGCGGCCGGCCATCCCTCTTCGAGCCTCCCTGCAGCTCTAACTCCGCGGGCCTCCAACAGCAGCGCACCCACATCCCCGTCCCTGCCGCGATCCGGGTTCAATGCCGCGGCTCGTTCTGCAGGAAAGCTCTACTTCGGGACCGCGACGAACAACTACCAGCTTAACGATACCGCATACGTCGCCATCCTGGACGACCTGGCCATGTTCGGCCAACTGACCCCCGCCAAGGCCATGAAATGGGTACGCGTGACCGTGTCTTGACCTCTGATCTATCGACTGAATCGTCATCCGTGTTCGGTAGAACTATACGGAGCCGGAGCGGGGCGTGTTCACGTGGGACATGGCCGATCAGATCGTTTCCCTCGCTCATCAGGGAGGGAAGCTCATGAGAGGTCGGCTCGTCTCGTATTATTGCGATGTCTGCCGACATGCGGTGACTTCGGCTGACTCGTATGACAGGACACAACTGCGTTTGGCACAACGATATCCCCGCATGGGTGACGGACACGACGTGGACCGCACCCGAGCTCGCCGAGGTCGTGCAGGAACATTGTTTCAACATTGTCCGTCACTGGGAGGGGCAGATGTGAGTACGAAGTCTGCCATAGTGTTTAATCCCGGCAATTCACTTATCCGCTTGTAGATGTACGTTCATAATGCCAGGGGTCTGATGTATGCGCGCTGACCCGACCGTATTTCCAAAGACAGTTGGGATGTGATCAACGGTTTGTCTCGCTGTATATACACGATGTCTCGCTCCGGCGGCTCATACGCTCCCTTCAGAACCCCTCAACGACGACGGCACCTGGCGCGAAACGATCTGGTACAACACCCTCAATACCTCGTACATCCCGCTCGCCCTGCACGCCGCGCACCTCGCGGACCCACACGCCAAACTCTACATCAACGAGTACAACACGACCGGGCCCGGGCCTAAGGCCTCCGCGCTCAAGGCGCTCGTCCGTTCGCTGAAGGCCACCGGCGTCCCGCTGCACGGCGTCGGGGTGCAGGCGCACGAGATCGTCGGGCAGGTGCTGCCCTTCGCGGAGGTGAAAAGGAATCTAGCGGAGTTCGCGGCGCTCGGTGTGGAGGTCGCGATCACGGAGCTCGACGTAAGGTTCGAGGCGCTCCCGCCCAGTGCGGCGGGGCTGGAGCAGCAGAGGCGGGACTTTGAGACGATCGTGACGGCGTGTCGTGAGGTGGAGGGGTGTATTGGGATCACGGTGTGGGATTGGACGGATAAAGTGAGTACTAATATCGTACTCCGCAGTTTTGACTCGGACGGGGGCTGCTCGGCTCGAGCCGGAGGGCTCCTTCAGCCGTTCGGGAGTGCTGATAAAAGGCGTTGCGCATAGTACTCATGGGTCCCCGCGAGTTTCCCTGGGGAAGGGGACGCGTGCCCGTTTGACGCGGTGAGTCCAGTGGTCTTTGGGCAGAGATGAGGAGGCGGATAATTGACATGCTGGTTTCAGGACCTTAAACCCAAACCGGGGTACTACGGTATCCTTGACGGGCTTTGAGGGCGTGTAGCAAGAAGGCCGACGCCATTGACATGTGGCTATAACGTTGGTCGTAGTGCTCGCGGATCAGATGTCTGTAACGTATTGCGGATTTACGAATCGCTCTTCCTTGATCCTCGTTTCGGACATGTCATCTATGCGGAATGCGACGTGCGCTTCTTCCTACTGGCTCTCAACCCCCCCATCTGGAGGCTGCAGCAATCCCATTGCCCTCCTAACTTCCTCCGATAGAATGCTTGTATCGTTCACTGCAAGGTATGTGTGAGCCCCGACCATTTTCGTGACGATCGTGACACTCGCCTATCGGCATGCTACGAAGGTAGTCGTAATGAGCATTGTTTGCCAACGGCTTGAAGTCCTTCTTGAGGCTGGATACCAGCGTGTCGAACAGTTGCGAGCCCATCTCCGGCAGCATCCAGGTAGGATCTATGGTCATGCCGCACCGGCGACCGACCGCAAACTTTCTCCCGAACGCCGAGTTAAACGCGCGTACAAGCGTCACGCAAGCATAACAGACGGGTTGGGAGGACCCAATGTACGAATCGACAGAGAGGCTATTGTCGCGAACGTACTGGAGAAGGGCGCTTTCGCAGTGCATGACGCTCGTTGCTTTGAAACGGCCAGGGGATCCTGCGATCGCCGACATGCCCTTGGGGGGGATAGTCATCTCGTAAGGGTATTCCATGCATAATTGCTCGCCATCCGGGATAAATGTGATGATATCCTCCCGGTTGATAGTGGCTATGATGTCTCGGGAACTGGCGGCGTGGATCCAGTGCACATCCCTGAACAGCTGGAACCACTTCCAACTGTTTTTTGAGGTGGAAAACGCGACGATGAAATCAACGGCTTCAGATAGACGGTCTGCGAGCGGGAGGACTAGAATAGGCACATAAGCTGCAGGCTCTGTGTGATTAAACATATACTGTAAGTAGCTTACACTCTGCCTCGGGGAAAAGGTCCTTCGACTTCCCAGCGGTCCTCGTTGCATCATGGAGCTTAAGAATCTCCTCGACAGCATCAGCAAAATCCCGGGCTACTTAATTTTCCTTTCTAGCTTATATAAGTTGCTAATAGAATAAGGCAGGTCCTACACTTAATTGTCATTAGAGCCGTCTGGATGCCTGGATTCATTGAAACTTGGGATCTTACTGCCGTATGAATGACTTGCATAACATTGAGTAATATTGCAACCTGACAAACCCGTGTACTTAACGGCTTTGTTTCCAATCTTGATAAGTGTCACAAGGTGGCAAGAAATTCAGTGTCAACAAGCATGCAAGTTTACAATGTCAAGAAGAGTGTCATTGTCCAATAGCAACATGTTACAAGTTCAAAGCAAGTCAAGCTTTTATGTATTGTAGGACGACAAGAACAGCATGAGAAAAGAAGCTACGTGCATGGACATATAAGAGTCAATCAGCGACACAAGTCCATATGAACACTAATCGAGACAGATTTAAAGCAGATAATACACTAACGAGACGATGACAAGGCGATCAGAACATCACAAGACCAAGATAACAAGCGATATATACTAGCGATAATCGATCCGCAATTGAGCATGCCTAGACCCAGAAAGTGTCTAGTTGAGGTATTTTTTTCCCTGTAGTGATGTAGATGAGCATGATACAAACCAAACAATGACTGGAAGACGCACCAAGACGTACCCACTAGAGAGCAGGATGGTGTGAGCAAGACAGCAAGATGGACACAATAACAAACAATGCGTCAAGAATTGTGGGTGCGATGACGAGGATGACGAGAACGATAAGTGTAGCTGTAAGCACAACTGGGGCACCAGTGAGCACAACGACGAGCACAACGAAAGGCGCAGCAATGAGCGCAACAGCTGCAACGATGAGTGCGATAACGAGAACGAGTGTGATGACGAGGATAAGTGCGATGATGAGGATGAACATGGCGAGGATGACGACTGCGGCTTGGCCACGTCGAAGGCAGGGGGCATGGCAACATCGATGACAAGGATATTGAGCAAGTCGGGGGCAAGAATGAAGACACTGGATATAACAAGGATGACCAAGAAAGCAACGACGTCGGAACAAGGCAGTGGACAAGATCATTTGTGGGCCCTTCAATCTAGACGAGGCTGGCGCCGCCATTTATCAGCAATGATTATGCCCACAGTTGTTCGTAAACTTACCTTCACTCGCCGTCGACGAGGTCGGTGAAGTCGAAATCAACGTTAGCAGCATTGAAGCTGGTGGACCCACCCACACCAGCTGGCCCGTCGACGACCGTCTGCACTGCATAGTCGAGAATAACGTCAATCTTCTTTGGGAGAAGCCTGCTGGCTGAGATGGAGCACTGCCGCGTCTTTGTGCCATAGTTGTCCCCACTAAATGCGGTATCTTTCGGACTCCGCTTCCCAACCATGTTGATGCTCCTCAGGATGATGAGGCGGTTGTGGTCGTCATACCCTACTTTCTTCAAACTGAAGAGGATAGCAGCACGATACGCCTGGGAGCGGGATGTAAGAACTGTCGCAGTGTACTATTGATCAGGACTCACCGCAGCAGCGGATAAACCAATGGCACCATAGGGATACTTGAATGAACCAGCGGCATAGAGCTGAGGGACATGCAAAGCACCACGGATTGCTTCCAAGTGTTCCGAGAGAGCAGTGAGGACGAAAGTGGAGCGGTAAAGGCCCTATGACAGCGTGTCAGAGGTTGAAAATACCATGCAGAACTAGAAACCCACCCTGAGTTGACCGCCTTCAGAGGATTCGTAAAACAGGCGACCTTCCCTTAGGATCTCCTTGCAGAATTGAGCCTGCGCGTCGAAGTCAGGAAACTCGTGTGGCGAAGCCCGGAAGAAGAGTTCAAAAGCTCGCAAGGCTGAGCTTCCAAAGTAGCCGCGCCACTCATATATACGTTGCATAGCCTGAGAAAGGTTGTGAGTTAACTGTAAGTGATACGCATGGCAGACGTACAACAGCATGGACACGGTCGTTGGTGGTGACAGTCCAAGGAAGCGAGTTACTGTAGATGATGTTCCAGACTTTTTGGAGGATGGGAACGAGCAAACTGTCAGGCAAATCCCATGGGTCCACCAACGTACCCAGGTACTCGAGGAGTGCCGGTAGGAACCGTCCATGCCAAAGGTTGCCATCTTGCGCACCCTTCGGCAGGTCAGAGTTTTTGACTCCAGTCCTAGTTTTGCTACCAGATGCCTCATCATCGAGATCAATGGCCTGTAGAGGTATAAGGAATAGACGGCAGTAGCGTGAAAGGCATGAGCGTACCTTAGATTTGGAGCTCCCATCGTTTCAACTGGTCGAGGGCTCCCCACCAACTTGCGAAGTCTGGCCAGTCGAGAGTGGTGGACGCGAGCTACTGGTTCGAACACCAAGGAAGCTCTTGTTGGCCTTGCTGACGATAAAGCCGTCGACTTCCTCGCACTTGACCAATGCCTAGAATAAATTCTAGGCATGAACCCACAAACCCCAAACGCCAAACATCAGAGTACATACCTCACTTGTCAGGCGTACACCATGCTTAGTGGGACTCATCTTGGCCACTTGGCTTTCCGGAGTCTCATCTTCACTGTCAACGTACCCGCTATCCTTCAGCCCCGTATGGTCAATCACTTTGCCTTTGGACTTCTTTGAGGTCTGTGACGTCCCAACCTGGTTCGCATTATTGGGATGCCTCAGACCAGGTCGTTGAGCACCTGTGAAAGGAGTAACAGGAACCGCAAGGGTGCAAAGTTGGATGGTGGTGGGGAGAGTAGGCTGGACACAAGTGGGAAGAGATGTAACAGGGAGTGCACCAGACACGACATTCAGGGCGCATTAAAACAGGTGAGGGTAGGTGTCGGCGAAATGGGAGGGCAGACGCTGATGATCCTGGTAAAGCCCAGTCTCGGTAGACAAGGCCACCCATCGTTGGATAGGCAGGGGAATGTCGCGTCGCCCACGGAGCCTGAAAACGTAGACGGATTTGTCGAGATGCGAGGAAAAATAAAGTGAGAGTACTTACTCAGCAATGGTAGGACCCAAGGCGATGGTTTGGGAGTGCTGGGCTGCCGGCTGGGCATGGGACCTGATGTACGGCTTGCTTTTCGCAGGCATGGATTGTTGGGATCCCCTCGAGTCGACCTTAGTCTTCTTTGCTGGGTGTTGAAGGCGCAGGGGCACGTCCTCATCGTCCGATGCCATGACAGTTGTCACCGTCTCATACCCCGGGTCGTCAGGGTCGAGGATCCGGGTAGGAGTGGGGGAAGGGGCTTCTGGTACGTCCTCACCAATGCTACTGGTATCGGCGAGCCTGCGTTCTGGTGACGGTGACCATTCCTTGCGCTTACCAGGTTTGGCCAGATCCTCACCGCCGAGTAAGGTCGTTTCATGGCGACGAAGCAACACGGGAGGGGGATGGAGCCCCTGGGTATGAGTTGCGGTACGTTGAGCACGTTGGTTAGCCTGGTCGCGGATGAGCTGAGCCTCCATCTTCTCAACAGCATTCACCTTCTCGACTTGTGCAGCGGCCTTCGCAGCTTGTTCAGCTGCTTTCTCTGCTTTCTCCGCTTGGACCGCAGAGGTGCGTCGTCGAGGTCGGGGTGCAGCAACGAGGCCGGGATTTTTGGTCGCATTGGACGCATGGGTGGACACCATCTTGGAGATGCGGGGTTGCGTCGGTATAGGCGGGAAGTGGAAGGAGAGACGATCGTGGAGTGCAAGAAGTGGAGTGTATCGGGGAAAAGAAGCAGGAAGAATCCAGGAAAGAAGCGAGAAGAGCTGGGAACAGGATAGAGGAACAGTGGTTCAGAGTGAGAAGCAGGTGGGCGGGGTGGGCCGAGAAGCAGGAGGTGAAGGGGCGCAAGGGGCGTGGGACGGGTTAGGGCGCGACATGAGAAGAGGAGTGGTGGATGTCGAGAACAAGTTGGGAGGCAACGTAGGATGGTGAGTATGGCGTAGGGGCTCGACGGAGGGGTGCGACGGAGAGGCACGATGGAGAAGTGCGATGGCTGAGCTGGGAAACAAATGTGGGGACTGGTTCGAAAGTCAACCATGGGTCCAAGTCTTAACCTCGGTGGGTAACATACCAGTGCTCTCATCGCGACGTTGAAGTCACATCTGTACAGGAAACTAATTTCCCAAATTGTGTACACAAGCGACCAAGGCCCCGAGCTGATGCTGTTCGGGGAGGATGTGGCCATTTTTTTTTGCTCCCCCCACCATGAAGCGAGATCATTGCCTCTGTTTTGCCCCACTCCTCGGCCACCTATCGACTCCGTTAACTCATTCGACATCATACACCTTGAGATCGTGCCAACATGTTTTCTATTCGGTGAGCGGTGATGATTCGGAGTACGTATTCAGGCTAACACTTGCTCCCATTATCCTCCAGCGGAGGCGATACCGGAAGCCAGCATGTCCTCTCCCCTCCCAGGTCTAGTGCAAACTTTGGTGGTGCCCGCTGGTATACATTCTCCTACGTCAATGCGAGGGGGCAGCATATCGCCTCCGGAGCACCGAGCAATGGCGGGCATGACAACATTGATGAGCATCCCACTGCGAAATTTTTCAAACAGCATGACGTCCTTCAGGTGGTCTTCAACAATTTCTGCCAACAGACGTACTCTGCGCAAGATCGGAGGGAGCTTCTCGCCTACATGTTGATTTGTAAGGACGCGTTCCATTTTCCTACCCGCCTCCTCTGGAGCCGCATCGGAGACAAGATTGAGCATGCGTTCCGGCTGCTCGACTTGGACATTTGGAAAAGACAGATTCCCCATCAGGTGTTGGAATCTTCATTGTTGCGGTGAGCATAGTAGTAGTGTCGGCATTTCATTACCCATCGCTCATCAATTTCATGCCCTAGTGTTCTGAAAAAACACCACCGGCGACTCCCTTCTAACCTCATGTGGTCAAAGTTTCTCTACTATGCGGATGCCATAGAGTTCATCGAGGCGACCACAATTGTGCTATCTCCTGGAATCATCGAGCTTCTCGTAGCGTTGCTCCCTCCCGAACATCCCATCATCTTCCGGTCCCTGCGCCACCTGGACTGGACGGAATCGTATGTGAATTTGAATGACCTCTTGTTCATGCTCTGTCCTTCACTAGAAGAGCTGCAACTGCGTATCTATGATTTCCGCGATTCTCCGTTTTCGTCTTTTGCTTTTGCAGACTGGGTGGCACAGATGTTCCACGCTGGTTCGCATCTCTGCCACTATGTCAAGCGTCTGGGGATAGAGGCTGTTGGCCCGCTTATCCTGGATCCGTCTGTCCTACACTACTTTGGGTCGCTTCATCGCCTAACGATAATGCAGGCGGACTTAGATTGTACGTAGTACAGCACTCTATGTGTCAGGCTCGGCTGATGCCCCTGTCTAGCTGAGCGCGAAGTCATTGCTCCGCCGATGGTCTTTCCAGGTCTGCGACATCTCAAAATGGGGACCAACTCTGGCTTGGAGAGTCTGTTGCGCAGCCTGGAGTACATCATTCCTTTTGTCACTCACACCCTGCGCACTGTGAACCTTCGCTCCATCGTGTCGGAGCATGCCCCGGAGGTCCTGAGCTTCGTCGACAACTTCCAACCTCTGCTCGCATTACACCAGCTCTCAGTTGTGAAACTCAACTTCCCTCAACATCACTTCCGCTTCACAGATGAAGACCTTGTTGATGTGGCGAAAGCGTGGCCAGACGCTGTCAAGATCAGTTTGTGGTTTATGAACTTGGGGTGGTCCCCTGTCCCTCACCTGGAGATGATTGGCCGCGTTGCTACAATTTGTCATCGCCTGGAAAAGATTACGGTGCCCTACCTCTTAGGCCCAGGTTCTCACACCGCATCGTTCAACATTGCGGCCCCAGATTCGCATCCGCTGCAAGAGATCAGAACACAATCGATGAGTTGGGATGCACGCCACAACAATGCCATCACTGCTGGCCTCGCGAATGCTTTCCCACACCTTCACCTCTTTAACGGAGCAGCGGGGTAAGTACATTTGATCGGATGCATGCTGTACGAACCGCTGATCCTAGTGCCTTGTCCAGAGCCAGGGAGTATCATTGGGCAGTCTTGGAGCCATACATTCTATGTGCGTACATTTTGCAGTGTGCTACCTTCTGAATTGATGATTAACGGTCGTGGTATCATGGTATAGCCTCCCAGATTGGTGGTTATCCCGCCACAAAGGTGCCTCGCTCCATCCTCCACAAGTTCTAGAGCGGTACGGGGACCAGGAAAAAGGAACAGAGCGCAGTCGGATGGTGCTTTCATCGATTTTGCTATTTCTTGGATAATCATAACAGATCATGCTTGTGCTTGGTATGTTTGGTCAGCTGCTGGCGATAATGTATTTACATGAATCCTGCTGTTCATAACCACTTGTTCATCTTGAGTGTTTCCTAACATCAACACTGTGTGATCATCCACTTTAATGCCTGGCAAGTTCTGAAACATTCATTGAGATCATTATCTAGATATGCTACACAACATCCTATGAACACGTTAGTACAACCCTCCTCCCCGAGCGATTAATCTCCCATCCGCAGGGAAGGTGATGTCCACAGGCACGGCAATGGGATGCCCCCATTGAAGGGACACATAACCAATGTCGACCACTGCCGCCAGGACCCAGGTAACGGTGGAGAGGCGGACTCCGCGCAGTTACGGTAGAGGGGCGTGCAGGAGTCGTTTCAGCACCCCAGGTTCTCTGCGAGGTGGAGACAGCGAATGGTGTCTGTGAGAATCGTGATAAGTGTCTCTAAATCCGAGTCCAATCCGGGTTGGCATAGGATGAGCCTGAATCGGAATCCGAATTGCTGTCAGAGGGCGAAGACTCGGCTTCAAGCATGGTGCAATGTTGCTCCATGATGAGACAAGGGCATTCTAGAGGACAACATGACTGCGTCGAGACTAATTGAGAGTTGGTTTGTGTCCGGTCCTTGATGCCGTCCTTTTCCCTGAAGCGTGTTTAACGGTTCACACTAACGTGATCCAAGACCGTGAAAAGAAACGTACTCTCCCCATCCAGGCTCGTTCTCTGACTCCTTCAATCCCGGACTCCTCTTCTTCCGAAGACCCCTCCCCAAGGATCCGGATTTTGTGCATAATCTGCTCGTCCTCTTCCCCTAGGTCCAAACCCTCTGAATGATGGAGAAGTTGCTCTTACGCTCATCCCTGCACACCTGCATGAGCACTTGATCACATATTGTACCCACTGTATGACTCACCCTTCGTTCATGACGGCGCGGAATGGCTCGTACATGGTGGCATTCATCTCTGGTGAATGCTCTGCAAGGAATGTGCTGACCTCCTGCATAAACCCCACGACAATCTCGATAGAGTCATCAGCTGCTCGCTTGAGAGGAAGGAAGGAGGATTTGGAGTGGAACGATTTTGTGGGCTAGGCTTGGTTTACAATGTGGGCGATGAAAGCGGTGGTGGAGTAGCAATCTGCATGTCTAGCATTAGCAACGCGCATACACATCGCATTTAATACCACGCACATTATCATTACGCTTGAAGCCTGAGGCCATTCAAGGTGAAGCATGGGCGACTCGAGGTGCTCAAAGTAGAATGTGAGGGCGACACGGAGGAGTGCGATGCCATGACTATTACCGGCCACGAGAACTTGTGCAAGTGGAACCAGACGCTCTCTGGCAGGTGTTGGTAGAGATGAGGGGGAATGACAGAATGTGTCGCATGTCTAAGCACAGTATGCACGAAAGGTGTGAACGAGTCAGTCCACGATCGGCACACTGTACAGACACGTATGGCTCAGCGAGGGCAAGTCACTCTCTCATGCCTTTCCAGAAAGCCCGTTACGTCAGTCCGGGCACTCCTTTTGTGCCGCAAACAGATGCTGATCTGACATACACCACAACAGAGGTACACAATGGCGTGTATGTACATACCAGGGATAACAACGGGCTATGTACAGCTCGCCTGACACTAATAAGAGGCCGTTCAAGAGAAGGTCACAAGAACAGGGACAGGAGCGGCGACAGAAGCTGTGATGGAAGCGGAGATGCGGCCTGGGAAGGCATAGCAAGGAAATAAAGGCGGTACGGTAGAGGTAAGGTTCACCAGGAAGACGACATGTGGGTATAGATGTGGCAAGGAGGGTTGCGAAGGGCCAGCATAGAGGCGTTGGAAAGGGGACTCGGGGTACAGAGGAAAGGGCAGCTATAATGACGACATACTACAGGGATCACTTTATGGTTCGCATTCCACAGCAACCTTCACATGGAAGCTCTCGAGTGTGTTCAGAAGGCTGGACACCATGGAGATACGACCCTCCTCCTCTAGTATACGCGCAACCTCACGTGCACCCTCACCGCCCACACTTACAGGACCATCGCCCGCAGCCTCGCCCGTGCCATTCTGGCCTTCTCCCTCACCCTCACCCTCACCTGCCGTGACTCCAGACATCCACTGTGGAACATATTACCATGTGTAAAGGCAGTGCGACCTCAAAGCCCAACGGAGTGAAGCTTGACGACGGGCATAAGCATCAGCACCCTCGCAGTAGTCATCACGCTCGGCGAAGTTCTGTCCGACCATGTTATCCCAACGTCTTGCGGCCCACTCGTGGTAATCAGCAACGCGACACATCTCCTCCTGCAGAAGCTCGCACTCCTCTGTCCACCATAACGCATGCGCGTGCGTGTTGCACCATTCGATTCGCAGCGCTATTCAGATTAGGGTGAGATAGTGATGCAGAACAGTCAGGAGCAGGGAGGAATATGCACATTCTTGAAGATTTTTATTCACATCAATGTTCAGGATCTGCGCACGGTCGACAAAGATAGAGCCACCAGCAAACCAAATCCAAGATATTTGCCGAGAACTGGCTGATCCGCTACTGTCATCAGCAGATATGTGGCGGATGTGGGAGTCGTCGAGCTTCTGGAAAGGGCCCTGCCAGTCAGTCTTGCCTAACCCAGTAGCAAGTCTGCTGAGTGACATGTACGCATGCTGGTAACGCTCGGCATCCATGTTGATCTTGGCCTGAAGAGAATTCAAAAATGTCTTTGACCTGGTCCTCTCGTGCTGGCTGCGAACACAGGCATCCTTGCAGTTGAACATGTACGCACGGACCTCCAGATGGCCGCGCAAGTCGGCAAGAGAGTCGTGTGCCTGAGCCTCACGGAGGCGCCATTCGTGGTTGAGTAATGGAAGCAGAACATCGAAGTGGGCGCAGATGGCAGATGGAAGGTAAAGCGGGATAATCTGAGGCTGGAGTGCACTATCACCACGGGCAGACTCTGCGAGCAAAGAGGCCACGCATGGTATAAAAAGTAGTTGCATGGAGCACCACGCATCGATGCAATGCTGGAGGGTGTTCTGCTGCTCAAGGAGTTTCGCACGCTGGAGGTCCATTGCATGGAGACCGAGATCTCGGAGATCAGCACAAAGTTGCCTCCTGAGCGATAATTCGCATGAGTAACGAAACTGATTGACAGGAAGGGTTGCATACTGTTGGTCCTCGAGCTCCATGCCGACAATGATCAGAGTACTCGCTGTGTACTCCTCATGCAATGGAGTCGCCATTCCCCTCTTGATCTCGTCGGCGTCCTCTTGAGCAAGTTCAATTTGGATCTTACTCTGCGAAAGATCTGCACCGTAGTTGGAGCTTTCTAAGCGAGAGCAGTGTACAAATACCAAAGGATTGCTTACATCAGTAATTCACCGAAAGTCTGAACGTCTGATTGTTTGACGCCGGAGGGCGCTTATGAGGCCAAAACAGAGTGAAGACTTACCATGAGCTGGTAACCAGCCGTGGGGCCATAGATCAAAGCGAGAACAATAGCCTTGACCTCCAGCAACATTCTGGGAGCTCGCGAGCCCCGCGTTCAATGAACGCGAGATGCAACAGGCCACACAAGCCCGAACAGCAGCGCACTCGTTCTTGTCGCTGTTGCCAGCAATGCCGGTGGCTGTGCATCCATTTCAGGGTCAGAGGGCGATCGTGGATGATGTTCAAGGCGTTCATGGTCGTCGCGAGTCCTCTCAGTGCATAGTAAGTGGTGCTTTAGAAAATGTCTGACGGGTGGTTTTGTGTGTCTGAAGTCTGACTGTCTGACGGGTCTGAAAAGGTCTGAAAGCTGTCTGACGGCATCTGAAATGTCTGCATCAGACATTTCAGACCCGATCAGACAATCGATAAATTACTAATGTATGAGAGCGCTGCGCCATGTAAGGACTGGGTATATTCCTATTTCACGGATCGACCTCCCATGCGGTTACCATTTGCAGCCATTGGGCAATGTGGGACTTCGGTAGGGACTGGGTAAGGGTTTCAAATGCGCAAACATGAGCCTCACGGTTGAGGATGGCCAGCTTGATGCGGGAGAGCAATGTCCCAGCTAAGGTAAAATAATCAGCGTGAGAGTATAGAGGGTCGGACAATGACATATGCATTGTGGTAACCCTGTTCCAATTCCAGTAACTGAACACGTCGTCCAGCAAGTCACGACGCGAACCGGGACCTATTTCCTTTATAGATGTCGCAAAGAGATTAGTCGATGACCATCCCCCCTCCACACCATCGCCATTAGTCTGACCCCATTCTGGGAGCAGATGCGGCAAAGACACAGAGTGACAATATTCATGGTGAGTGTTCAGGTGGAAGGTAGGGACCGCCCAGGAGACATCGCGATCATCGAGAGAGGTGAAGCCATAGTCGTCAAACCGGGTGTCGACATGTGGCGCATAAATGCAGGCGAGATCATAGGCTACCTTGATCTGCTTCGGCGCACTGGCAGAGAGGGAGGAGTTGAGCAGATAGTCGATATTGACTTGGCTATACAATGAGTGGAAGATGGAGACAAGAACATGGGAATGAGAGGCCACGTTACGGGTGACCACGTAACATGAAATGACATACCGCTCGCCATGTTGCAGATCGCCGACGGAACGTGCGTGCTTTATGTCATGATGACTACAATCAACAGTCACGAGACCGCCCACCGCCAATGCTGCGGAACCCTTGATATTCGCAAGCTTGATTGCATCGTGCATATTGCAGGACTTCTCCCTCTCCTCCCAGTCGTCGCGGTCATAAAGAGCGAGGTGGGCTTTATAGGCGGTCTCTGGGATGAAGTACGCGCATCCGTCATTCAGACAGGGATCGGTCACCTCAGAAGAGACCTTCTTCCGCTTCAGCCGGAAGTTGGCGTCGATCGCCAGGTATAGTGTTTGCAACCAGCTGTGAAAAAGTCAATTCTGGCTACATGATTGCAGCGCAATGACAAGACACACCGTTTCACTATCGAACCAACACCCTTCGACTCCAAGGCAGCGTTCTCAACGTCTGGCATGTTCTTGCCAGGATGGGGACATGCTGGGCATTCCACGGCGCACGTTCCTGGCTGTGTCCCCGACACGCTAGTGGGATCGTTACCCCTCCCGGCGCGCTTCATTAACTTGAGGTGTCGCCACTGCCTCATCAGAAGAAGAAAGCTCTGGTACCAATTCTGTCCAATGTGTTAGACCCAATGCGAGTCACATGCAAAGGGAGCGGACGTACTTTTAGTGGGTCGACACCGGTATTGTCTGTGCAACATGATAAGGTGTTATAGTAGTCAAGTGCCGACACCTTGGACTGGACCGAAAGAAGATGAAAGTGCTTGAGGAGACATATCGTCGCTGCCATTTTAGGGTCAACGGAGGTAGCTGGGAACCAGTGCTGGCGCAACAGCTGGACATAGTGTGTCATGGCCCGCTTGCAACCGCAAAAGTTGACCCCCACATCGTGAATGCTGGTAATATCCAGGACAACAAAGGAATCGTTGAAAGTGGGGATAGGGTTAACACATGCCTCGCTGACAGGATGCCCGAGCTGCACACGTAGACCCAGATCCTTGAGCGCCACTTTTTCGAATTTCTTACTGACGGAGTCCTATTGCTGTGGACGCGTGATTGGCATTGCGCGATATTTGGGTCTGGTGAGAAATAAACTCACCTGAATGCGGTGTAGCGGATTTATGACATGGATCCCAACAGTGCAGTCTTGACAATACAACCCAAGATCGTGACAATCTCTGCAACGAAACCCGGAACCTTTCAAGGTTGTGTGACAAGTCCGACATGACGCTTTGATGAAGTCACCACGGCCTTCAAGACATAACAGCTCGGCTAGATAGTTGTCCCTCTCCGGAAGCCATTGAAGGAGCGGTCGGTCCTAGTGAAATATGATAAGTATGCCAGTGCCACAATAAAACTGAGCCAATAATACTCACCCCGGTGGTATGTTTCCATGAGCCTGATGTCAGGAGACATTCTTCTGCATCAGCACCATGATCCTCGAGGTCGTGTTCACCGAACTCCTCGGTTGAGTCCTCGACCAGAGTGAAATCCAAGTTCAAGATAGGTGTAGGCGGGAGGGACATGCTACAAACACGCCTCTTGGGCAAGATTGGGTTGGTCTCACGGCTGTGCCCTTTCGCTGAATCAGCAGCGAAGTGGTGGGTCTCCGATGCTCGGCAGGTTGCCTCAGTGCCGGAATCGGAGCCAGAAATCGTGAAGTGACTAACACACCGCCGGAGACGCTTCATGGCTGAGGGGATGGATAGGAGGCGGGAGGAGATGCGTTTGAGCATTGTGCGGGTGGCTATGGGGATTAAGGGGAAGGCAGAGCGCCTGGCGATAGAAGTCTTCTAATTGTGAAATTGTTGCACCCCGCTTTTCATGGTAGAAGTTGGAACACCAAATCTCCTAGCCACCGATGCGTCCTGGGGGCGTTCTGCGATCCGGGGTATGTGGATTTCTTATATTGAAGGTGGCGTGCACACACCCACACCGCAGAACTTGATAGAGAATTTCGGCAGCGCGAGGCAAGTGTGAACGGAGCATGGAAGTCTGACCGCGCACCATTGGGTGTAGGGAGGACATAGCCGATGAAACCGCAAATGAGGTGCCCTGACTGCTACGATTCAGGTTGAGCACCGTGATCGATTTTCGAAGTGATACTGGTCCTGGAGTAGTACTTACAGTATCCTCGCAGAACGAGGCACTATTCTGTCTGCGACGAGTCCTCGGCCCGGGTAGAGCCAACCTAGCAACATCGAGTGCCACAAAATGCCAATGGAAGGTTTGTGCATTCATGTACCCCTGATGATCACTTCCTAGCATTGCTGTTCGTCTGCGGAGATTGGTATGTTTGAGCTCGGGATGAGCATCCCACATATTGTAGGGATAACAGGCGAGAGCGTACACCACTAAGGGATATTTATGGGAATGCGACGGGAATTCAGCTGGTCAATGGCGGAGTCATGTCTGACGCTTTGACGGTTGGTGCAGGAAGTTGTCCACGCGCGTTCTCAGGCTTCCGGAAACCTCTCCGTGTGCGGACTTAGTTTAAAGAACAAACTTGAGCAAAACAACTGATCTACGCTCGAGACCTCGGCCCGTGACTATCTCTACCTCTGCGACTGTTTAATGTCGATTATCGGGCAGCTGTACCACATTTCATTGAGCTTAAGCTGGATTCAACGGAGACCAGGCTTGATCGCAATAAAATGGAGTGGGTAATATGGGAAAGGAGCATGGTTGAACACGACTCATCCCAGGGGTCTATTCGTGATGTCGTGCAATACATGCAGGTTTAATTCCGAGTCAACAATAAGCCAGACAACAGCGCAAGACCAGACGGCCAACAAACATACTTCGACAGAATACACATCCAGCAACGCTCCCAAGAAATACAAATGCCACACCTCCAACATTCACTGATGGACAATGACATTATTGTTTGCGACTGCTTGATGGAACTCACCCAATGCCGCCTCGCGAGAGGAAGCCTTGTGCCAGCTGCCTCGGGACACCTGAGCAGCACGCTGAGCTGTAGCCCTAAACGGACGTGTGAATGAAGCAAGACATCATATGATGGAGAATGACTTACATGTTGTCAAAGACGCCGACGGAAGAACCGGTGGTAACGACGTACCACAAGAGGTTCGCCGGGTTGGGTTGGGCGATATAGATTGCCTCAGCGGGGACGTAGTTTGCACCGGGGGGAATCGGTACCAACGGGTGCTCAGGAAGCGATGGCAGGGCCTCCTCGGAGTGCTCATTGATGTGCCGAATAGGGCGCGAGGCGACACGGCTCTCAGCTGCACTGGTAGAACTCGTCCGGGCGCTGGTGGCAGCGGACGTCGCGCGGGACTCCCTGGCCTGGCCACTGGTCCCACTGGATTGGGGCACGCCGGCGGCAGAGGAAGTCGACGCCCTGACAGCCGTGGGTTGAGGGGTTGACGTAGAGGTCTGGGAGATCGAGGTCCGAATGGCCGAGGTAGGGGAGACTGTGGTCCAAGCATCATCCTCAGCAGCGTTATCTGACATGCCGGTAGCAACCTGAAGAGTGCGATGGGTGGAGGCAGACATGGGGACTGGCGGGGGGTGTTCGAACATGTTGAGCGCCGTGTTACGGTCACAGCACAGTATGCTAGTATGCGAAGAGTGCTGGTGGCTGAATGCGCAAGGGTACCAATTGACGGTCGAGGCATCAATGGAACATTCGGTGATGGGCGCGGAATCCCTGGTGCGATGGCTGCCGCCATGGGAATGGCCCTGCGCGCGAGAAGGCCCCGATGGCGTAGCAAGGGGGCCCTGGTTCTCGATGAAAATGTCAGAGGCAGGGGAAGGGCGCCAGTGCGCTTGAGGGGAGCCCACAGGAGCTACAGGCGAGGACGCGCCACTATGGGCATTGAAACCTCTCTCATCCAGCCACACGAGTTTTGGCGCAGGGCAAGAATCTTCGGGGAAGGAGCCATGGGGACAAGGACGCTCTAAATGAAATAGTTAGACTGCTATGCACGGCATAGCTGAAGCAGAGGGCACATACCGCCAAGCGCCATGCGAAGGCACACAATGCATATGGTAGGAGACACACCACTGCTTTCTGTACACAACACCTGAGTCAAAGGAGACGAATAATAAGGATAAAAATAATACCTTCAAACAGGGCAAGCACCAACAACCGCTGAAGGAGTTCGGCAATCGTGTAACGGCGGACAGGGAGAGAGTTGTCGATGCCCTCCAAGTCGAATATGGTGTACCAACCGGGGATGTCGTCAGTCCCATCATTAGGGTCTTCGCATTCATCGTGGACATGTTGTTTGCCTTTCATCATCTGCAAATGGAGGAGAGGCGATGGAGGTTGGGACTGTTCAATACGCACTCTTATGTGCGCGGGTGTAAACTCTGTTTGGTGCCACAGGTCGAATGGACTTGAACAAGAAAAATTGCCTTACTCACGAGTTCATGCACGAACGTTGATAGCTGGCAGCTCGTTCGGCACCCAGGGCATTGACTTCTGAACGTTGTGGCCACAGATGGGATGGAAACTCACCGTATAATCCCACATCCTCGTGCTCCTCACCTCTGTTGCGCACGCATTTCCATCCTCAGTCATGCGGGGCCAAGAGTACGCCTCACGCTCTTGGGCAGCAGAACAATAGTGATCGGGGCTCGCTCCGGCGGAAGTGATCGGACTTCCTTGAGGCACAGAAGAACAGTAGAGTGCCGACGTTTATGGGGTCGGTATATCAGGATCGGTTCATCCAGTGGCTGGAGATTGAGCGACTCTTCGGGTACGAGAATGAGTCGAGGTCGACTGGAGAGGAGAAGGAGAAGCTCAAGCTCAGGAAGGCGGTGGCAGGCAGGCGAACGGATCCCCTCTCAGTCATTGCAGTGGCACGCGCTTACTTACCATGTGACCATCCCCAAACTGGGCCGCGCAACTACCAGAAGCCCTGGGTTGTCCCAGGAGGTCTGGTACGATGTCGGGCAGCTGTACACCAAAGTGAAGGAGGCTGCCATTGCCTCGAACGCTACGCTTGCAGCTGAAGGCGACACACAGGCGTACTCCATTGCAATTCCAAGCGTTCATATGGTTATCATTATCTGTGTTTTCCTCCACTAATGGCATCATGATTAGTGCGATCAACCACGCCCCGCAAGTCCTCGAGAAGTCCCTTGACCCCCTCGCAAAGTCGATGGCCGAGACATTCAGTATATTGAAAGCAAGCCTCGTGGCAGAAGAGGGCAGCCAAATATCATCAATGACGTGAGTCTGCCTTATCGTGGTCCTTGTTTTGTCCAGCTGAGCTCTCATACATACGTAGCGCACACCCTGGACGTAACCAGCATGGCTGCACACTCCCCAAGCCACCCCAGATTTCGAAGAGAAGTTCATCCGCTAATTTGGGAAATTTGCCAAGAGCGTGTTCGTAAGTGTCAATGACTTTTCTTCCTTTCAGTGGTATTATTCTCATGATGCGCAGCTCACGCCGTTCTGGAACAGCATTGGCTCATAAACGCTGATGATAGCGGGCCATCCAGGTCAAGGATCTCCTTCTGAGCCTGATCCTCCTTCCGATCCATCCCTGTCCACGACCAGATTCTACCACCCACTGCCGGGATGACTGGCATGATTATCTCCACAAATGGTATCTAGGTGTCGACCGACAATTTCCCTCGAGGTGCGCCTTCTTTGCCAGAGCTGGCGGTACTGGTACCCCCGGTGTTAAGCGACCACTTCGCGATGGAAGTTCGGTAGCTGGCCCCGCTCTTGCGTGAGTTCTGAGGTCCATTTACCGCTTCGATGGCAAGGTGCTGTTACATGCGTCCATGATAGCTGACTTCTATGCATCGATGTCAACGCACTTTTCATGCGGCCCATCCCAGACCTGACAAATCCTTCCATCCTGCCTGGTAGCGAAGCTAGGACCGAGACCGTCTTCGGGGCCTCCCACACCTGCGCCGCGTGCGTCGACCGCGTTTCTGTTGCCTGCACCAGCCATACCTCTGCCCACTCAGAGTGCGTCAGAGCTTGTGCACCCCCTTCACTTCTCACCAGGCTTCGGAATCCATCTGGGCCTGCGACGGCCCCAATATCACTCTGCATGTGCCCCCAACTTTCTCACCGGCCAGGTCCGTGTTGAAAGGTGTGTCTATCATAACTCTGTCTATCGCACCTGGGTGCGAGGCTTACACCTGTCCGAAGGGCGATCGATGGCATCACCGAATCCCCTGTGGATCGGTCGGTTGCGCCTGAACCAGTTGGCATACCTGACGGTCCCCATTACCAACCACCGTCCCCAGCGTAATAGACGTGCCCCGCGTCTACCGACAATGAATCAGTTGAGCCCACTTCTGTGAGATGCACCCATAATGTACTTGCGCCTGTTGCTCTGAATAGCATACTTCTTGGATGTCTCAGCGCTAAATTGGATGATAATCAAGACAAAGGGCACTCAGGTATTGTTAAGGTACGAGTGTCCGAGCATGGAAGCTATTGTGGGAACATGCCACACAGAGTGACTAAATCAAGCGGCGAGCAGACGGATCCAGGGGCTCTACTCGGATCCAGAGTGGATCAAGTGCAACGTAGTGTTGCATGTCGCTGTAGGTGCGAAGTCTGCCGTGAAGGCCTCCTCTGAGGACCGTCTATGTGCGGAGGGTAGCAGAAATGGCATGATTCCTGTCAGATGGGCTGCAAGGTGTGAAGGATTGGCTAGGAGTGACTTACAGAAGCACGAGCTGCCTAGTACCCAAAGGACGGCAGCCATCGGAGTTGTTGCGGGGGAGAAGTCGCGCGCTTTCACAGTGGTGCGCATCTGCACTAAAAGTCCGGGCAGCGCTGTAGGCATGCTGCGATAAATCAAAGAGCTGGAGTTCGACCGCGAACTGGGTGGTGTCGCATATGACACGAATAGGGTGTACATGGCCGCATGAGGAGAGCTAGATGCACAGAGACCGGTAGAAGACAAGTTCTACATAAAAAGTAAGTCAGTTAGCATTTCACACCCTGGACATAGGTGACCTGTGCTTCTCTAGTGTCTGCGTACTATGCCCATCCAACTGCTCAGACGATCCGTATTTCGATAATCTGTTTGATGACCCATTTGTGTAAGACTGTGAGAATCTATTACTCTTGGCCATGGTGGCTTTGTGGCCGTTCGAGGGGCCCACGGCAGATGAACTGGGGCCAGTGTGGGGGTCCGAGTCTAGTGAGACAGACATGGAGGAGAGAGAAGAGGCTGGGGCATACTCGGCAGAGCGGGCGTCGGCATCGCCCTCTTCCGACTCAGACCTCATGCGGGTGTGGAGGACTATGCTTGCTGGGTTTAATTGTTGGGGGTTCCTTGACGTCGGGACGAGGTGTTCAAGGGGCATGAAAGCGAAGGCGGAGCGGAGGGATGACTGGTCGGGTCCCAGAATCGAGGAAAACATGCATGCAATGCTACTTGCCGGTCTCTGGCATTCTGAAGCTTGCATGCCTGGCAGGATGCACCTCGGACGGGCCTTAGAGGCAGGTGGAGACCCGCCATAACCATACGTGGTCCAACTGTCCATCGTCGCCTACCAGAGGAGAGATGGAGAGTTCGAGGGTGCAGAATGCCCGTAGCTCCCACTCATGTTGCTGGCAGAGGTTGTAATGGCTACAAAGGTGGAAGGAGCGGCTGGGTAGGTTTATGTGGGTGACCGCGAGTGCGACCTACTGTAAACCGAAGTTCAGATATTCCGACGTAGTCAAGAAACATGCACCTCGTCCCCTGCGGGTCGTCATGCCAGGATAAACATGAACTAGGTCATAGCAGTTATCATCCTAGCTACTATCCAAGCGAGACATAGCCCTAGGAAAACCATCCTATCCTGACTCCTGAAACAGAGATTGCACGCAAGATGAGACACGGACTCCGTGGGAAAGCTTGTAACGGGCGGCCTGCCGCCGCAAGTCCAAGAGATGAGAATCAGGCTGAATTCGAGATACAAAGACGAGTACAGTGAGAGGCGATGGCCAGACCAACCCGATACCTGAGTTGGTTCGTCAAAGAGAGGTGAGACGTATGGTAGCGAGTATCTAAACGTGACCGGATCAAGGAGTTACGGTCTGAGTAATGGGGAGCTGTTACACCATCTCCTCCTTTAAGGTACGGCTCGAGGAGTAGGCGACAAGGGCGTAGCTGTAAGGTCGTAACGTAACATAGAACTAATCGTAACAAGAAATAACATAAGCAATAAACAAATGGCGACAACGTAGTGCAGGACGTAGTGACCAAAAATAGCTAAAGTCGAAGACGTAGCGGGCGGACATAGAGGACGAGGGGTGGACAGACGTAGCGACAAGGCAAGGCTTGACGTAAGGTGTGATATGACAGACGAGGGACAAGGGGCGAGGGACTAAATGCTAGATGAGTGGGTCCACACATGCTACCGGTATACTATGGTGGTGTCAAGGGGAGAGCAACTCCTCATGACTGAAGGCATAAGGCGTCAACCAAGGCTGCAGCCAAGGAAGACCAAAGACGAGGGCAAGCGAGGAGCTAAACATGTTAAGACCGTAGCCTAGAACCACAATTGAGAGGCGAGATGAGAGACAAGGGCGTAAACGAAAATACAACACACTCAACAGAGATGACCGCAGCCAATGTCTGCGAGGCGAGGCGGCGAAAAGAATGCACTAGGAGTTCGAAGCAAAGCGTCAGATGCAAGAGGCGAGAGGTGCATGAGGCGGGTGCAGTGGCAAGAACACGACAAGAGGGGGGAAAGACCAGACATGAGCCGGTTATGCGGTGATGAAGAGGCGAAGTGATGATACAAGGGGATGAGCGAGGTCAAGATCACGGCGCACCGAGGGATCGAAGTGTTGTAAATAGTCGAAAAGGCATCAACAGTTCGAGTTCTTGAGGGCACGAAAAGGTTTGAAAATGCGCGAGGATGGTGGGAGCCGTCACTCCTCCCAGAGCGATGTCCCTGAAGAAGGACTAGTGCAGCTTGCATGCGCTCACCACGCCCTCCGAGAATGCGCATCGCGCGTACTCGCTGCGACGGCTGAGAGAAGGGGAGTGCGCACGTAGCAACGCACCAGAGGGAGAACCTGCTTGGACGCGGGTTCTCCGCCTCCGCTCCAAACCTGCATGGACATGCCGACTTGCTACGGCAGTCCTGCGCACCGCTCCGGCCCACCTCCGCGAAGTCGTCCGAAAGGTCTGTGAGGATGGCGTACCTTCCGCTCTGCTCCATGTCCGCGTCCTCTGAAGGCTCCGTTCTTACTCCACCCATCTCCCCCTTTTCCGCCGAGACTTCCGTGCTGCAGGTGCGGGAGACGAGGCGACCTGAAAAAAAGAATCGCGGCCTCGGAAGCCTTGGAGTCCAGTGTTGACCGTGAGGGGAGGGAGGGAGGGTGAGAATGAGTCATCAAGGTTGATGAAAAGTAGGTGAGGACAGTGGGGCTGGCATAAACGCGAGAGATTCATGCAGCGGGAGAGCGAGCGGCGGGAGAGCGAGTGGTGGCGAGCAAAAGTGTTGGATAGAAGGAAAGGGGTAAGGGTTCAAAAACGAAAACACACGAAAGTAAGCATAAGGTTCCATGTTCCTCCAACAACACAGCTCCAATGGCAGTGGAGGGTGTCGTGCAGCGTGCGCGGGCTATCGACAGTGGTTCCGGGTGGGCGCGAGCAAGCGAGAGGGATGAAGTGGCCAGAAGCGAAGATGGGCTTGAAAATAAGCGCCGCACCCTTGGACGGCGGACGGAATGCGACAAGCTATGTTTACAAAATAAAATTTCCTAAGTCCTTGGGGTACCATTAATGGGATTAGAAGCATAAAAAGGACAGGTTTGTGCATACGTTATTGATAAAGTATTCCATTTTGGTTTCTTGTCCTTTTTATTAAGCACGCAACAGGCGCGATGGTGACAGACCGTGACAGACGTGTCACATGACGTGTCTGAGGACCGGTTTCTTGTTCGAACATTGGACTCACCAACCACGATATTCTCTGCTTCTCCTCTTGGCTGGTCCGGGCACTACTATACCTCTGATCCCTCTGTCTGGCAACTCCCCCCTGCGCTGCACTATGCCCGAAATCGACGTCTTGCACGCCTTCACCTTCAACATCCAACGGGCCATCGACAAATACGCATGGAAGCATGAGAAACCACTGCAAGGTGAGTTATAAGTTATCCTTACCCACATTGTATCGAGTGTCTTAGTGTATATATCCAGGAAGCTGGCAGTTCTTCTTTTGCTCCTTTGCCTTGGGTACAAAGTCCAAGAAATACACAACGATGACAGCGGAGTCTTGGGAGTACGACCCCTTTCTCGAAAGCGTTCCGGAGGATTACACCCCCAACACATTTGACGAGAGCCGCCTGAACCAAGCTGCATTCCATCACTTGCGATATCTTCTCAAGCCTTTGGACCGCAGTGAAGTATCCGTGACTTGTCAGGGAAAAGAGTTGGTACTGGCAGCTGGCTTTGTGCGTATTACCGCCTCCTGTGCGTTTTCCTCAAAAAGAACTTACGCATGCGCCTAGCATGCAGTCAGGATCCATCTGGGACTAGAAGCATCCATTTGCGTCATGTCGCTGGATGACTATAGTGCTCTCACGGCGCAATGTCGTCCTGGACCCAACAAGAACAAGGCAAAGGCAAGAAAGCTGCGTTCTTTTGTTTTGCCTACTCGATTCATGGTTCCGGGTTCTCCCAACTGGGACCATCCATCCAATCGCTATGTCAATGTCTTTGCCGCCATCGTTTGTCAAGACCAAGCCATCGTCATCATAGACTTCTCCCGTCTCGTACGCCTCCACGTCCTTAGCCTTGGGCGACACTGGATGGGGGATGACCTCCTGCCAACCTCGGAGGTGAGTGTCGATCATTTTGACTTGACAGCTCTGCTGACATGAATGAAGTTCTGGCGTAACCTTTGGGACGCTGGACACGGCCCAGACTGGGTCACTGAGAGAGACGACGCACTTGCTGTCCTAGATGTCTGGCGCGGCGAGATGCAGGCTGGCAGCTCGAATGGGGATAGCCCTATCATTGCGTCGTTGTATGGTGTCCAAAGCATTTTCAACGGCCTTGGAAAGCATACCGCGAACGACTTGCTTCATCTCGCTGGCATATGGCCCGGCATTCCCACAGGTGTACTTTGCGCCGACGACGCGCTCTTCGACCACTTCCGTTCTACTCTCATTGACTACATGGCTCTCTGGGCGTCAGACAAATTCTTGAAGCAAGTTGCGCCACCTGCAAACGATCCTAACCCCTTCGCGTTCAACTATCGTTCGCACCGACTCTACATATCTCAATATGTGCATGTCTACAGGAAGAGCTTTTGTTGCATTGACAACACACTTTATAACTACCTCGGGTCTTGCGGTATGCTGGATCCCAACCACTGTCTGGGTATGTGTGTCTTTGTCTACCTGATTTCGATGTCGTAGCTAATACTAGCGGCAGGAGAGCTGTACACGCACGAGGATCAATTACTCACAAACAAGTTGTTCAAGCAAGTGCCTGTTGGTGTGTACCAGGTTGGCAAGGTCAAGTTTTACTCTATCATCAAGGCCGCTCGTCCAGAGGCGTGGAAGTTCGCTGCGAATGGTCCTGTAGTATGTCAAGAAATCGTTGTGCATAGTATTGAAATGACAACCGCTGCAGACAATCGCCGCTGATATGCGCCACTTGGCAAATAGCACTACAGTTGGAGTTGCGTCCTTTTGCGAGATGGTCGACAATTTCGTGGACGTCAGCGTGAAATGGCGACCAGGCCGGAAGCGAATTGTGAGTGCCTTGATTCGCCTCCTACAGCGCACTCGACTGTCTTACAGCTTGGGTTGGTAGCATCGCACAGGGAAATGAGGACGACCATCGAAGGATCTATGCAAGGGTGATGTTGGACGTGCTCTACGCGTAGTGACTGGCTACCGCTATCGCATGCGGGCACAGCTCTCTGCCCTTGCGGAGCAACAGTGAGCAGATGATGACGAAGACAGTGCAGTTGAGGCCCATGGCCCAGACTTCGACAACGAGAACTCAGATGATTCAGACGACGATATTGCGCTGAGCACCCAAGTCTGCCTTGCCGTCACGGCGGCCAACGTTATCAAATGCAAACATTCCTGTCCAGTTGTGGAAGAGGCGGTCATGGACTCGAGGCGTTGGTTGACAAGGGCACAGGCACGTAAATTGGCCTTGTAGATATTCACATGCTAGAATTGCACTTAGACTGCTCAGTGTGTTCGTCTTATTCTGAAAACGTGTCTCTTACTTAGCTTCTTCATTTACGCAGCCCACGTGACAGTCAAGGTGTTCAACCAGCATGATAGCGACATCGTACCACAAGGAGTTTGTAGTGACAAAGTTGCTAGGATGTAGTGACGAAGGCGGGGTCTCAGGACGGAAGACTGATTGGATAAGGACTGCCATGGCTGGACCTGTAAGGTCAGATGATACACTCAATCTCATATCATCTTCTGAGAATGCTATGCTTGGGGTCATAACATGGCCATTCAGAGCGTACTTCCGGTTCATGCTAAGCAGCTTGTAGGGTGAACCATCAGGCGAGTCGCTTGCGTTCGCTGCTCTTGGAAAACTTGGGACTTACTCGAGGATAGCCGCGGCACGAGCGACGATCATACATGTCCTATCTACTTCGTTTCTTCGCTGTGAAGTGTTCATGAGTGAGTCATCCATATGTTCCATAACTCCATATCCCTATTTTGATACTTTCTTCCCTCGCAGTCTGTGTCTGCTGACGTCCACGGGCTTAGTACAATGCCCAGACCTTCAGTACCCATTTGCAATGCCCCTGAATGGCCCACGGCTCTTCCCCTATATAATTCTCCTCGTTCACGGCACAAATTTACTCATTCATTTACCATCTCACCATTGACTCCTAGCATGGTCGACTATCCTTGCCCTGTTGTTGCTTGCCTCCGCGTTATGAAAAACAAAACTGGCTATACCCAACATATGCGCTCTTGCCATCCTGACTGGACCGATCCCGCTATGCCTCCCTTGCTGCCTGTCAGCTACGATTCAGACTCAGACGACGAAGATGGTGTCCAGCAGAACTTCCGCACCCCTCTACAATGCTGTCGGGCACAGGCAGTATAGGCACTCAGTGCCCGTAGACCCTTACAGCACATATTTTTCCTTTATGCTATCGTGCATTATTGTACTAATATATGTGGCTCTGTAAACAGAGCTCTCCGGTTGGGAGAACGAGGCATTATATCGCCTCAGAACCTAGCTGTCTTCGACTCAGACCTACCTCTACCAGTATCTGACCGGGTGGACGTTGAGAGCGAGACCACGTCCGAGGCCTCGGATGATGACAACGAACAGTTTCCTCCATTGGTCCCTTTCCCTGATGACCAGTTTGATGAGGATGATTTCGGAGATCTTGAGCACGATGACTTTGATGAGGATGACCTCGGAGGTCTTGAGCGCGACGATGAGTACGCTCCCGTAGAAGTCGGACCCATCTCCAAGTCATCTACCGGCCGCACCAGCCGCCCCAACCCCGTCCCATCCTCATCTACCATGCTGTCCTCCAAGTCATCAGAAGATAGCAGCATTATTTCTCAAGTCCATCTGGTAATCACGGGTATGTATTCACATAACGTCTGGGCTAACAATACCCAAAATTTAATGATCGCTTCTCTAGGCAAGCCATGCGATTCCACTGGCTGCGTCCTGCCCGACAAGGCGCCGTCCCCATCGCTACCTTCTCGCATGCCAAATGATTGGTTTCCTTACAAGGACCGCACCGCATTTGAGCTTGCTGAGCTTTTATACTCGAAGGAACAAATGTCCGCTGGCAACATCAACTCACTGTTGGACTTGTGGGCTGCTACTCTTCTGAAGCACGGCAATGGTGCTCCCTTTGCCAATCACGCGGACATGTATGAAACAATTAACAGCACACCCCTTAGCGACATTAGGTGGGATAGCTTTACAATCATGTATGATGGCCCCAAGCCTGCCGACGAGATCCCTACCTGGATGTCAGATCCTCACGCCATCTATTTCCGGGGCCCACGTGCGGTCGTTCTGAACATGTTATCCAATCCGGACTTCAAGGATGAGATCAACTATGGCCCACTTCGTGAATTTGATGCCATTGGGAAGAGGCGGCTCAAGGACTTCATGGGTGGCGAATGGTCATGGAGACAGGCGGTAAGATTTTGCATCTGCCCATTGGCCATTGCTAGCTCACCAATGTTTTGTTCTAGGACAAGATTGCCAAGGAGGTCCCGGATGCTCAGGACACCTCCTTCATTCCCATTATCCTTGGTAGCGATAAGACGACTATCTCTGTGGCAACAGGACAGAACGAGTTCTACCCGCTGTACCTATCAATCGGGAACATCCATAACAACGTACACCGTGCTCACCGCAACGCAGTGGCTGTTATTGCGTTTCTAGCCATTCCGAAGAGTATGTGGTACATTATTTACCGCTCGAAGCTCTAGTCAATCTGACTTCTGCACAGCAAGTAGGCAGTATGCCGATAGTGCCGCATTTCGAAAGTTCCGTCGCCAGCTATTTCACACTTCCCTTTCCCGTGTTCTCGCATCTCTCCGTCCGGGAATTACTGCACCACAGATCGTTCGTTGCAGCGACGGCCATTATCGCAGGATTATCTATGGTATAGGCCCATACATCGCTGATTATCCAGAGCAAGTGCTCCTGTCTTGCATTGTGCAAGGATGGTGCCCAATGTACGTCTATTCCCTATCAATTAGCTCCATCGACTTACACACTGATACGCGTAGCTGTACGGCCAACAACAAGAACCTCGACAGAGGTGTTGGTGTTTTCAATCGCACCCGGAACCACACGGAGACACTGGTGCGCATGCTTGAACTGGGCCCACTTTGGGACCAGTACGGGCTTGTTGGCGATGTGGTGGTGAGTGTATTCGTTGGGTGACCGCTTGACATCAAAATCACATAGTCTACACCCAGCCTTTTACTAATGATTTCAATCGAGCCGATATTCACGAATTGATTGCCCCGGACCTTCTCCACCAACTGATCAAAGGCACCTTCAAAGATCACCTGGTGACATGGATCGAGCAGTACTTGAAACATGAACACGGCGAGGGAGGTACTGCTGAAATGTTAGCAGAGATTGATTGACGGTGAGTTGAAAGGCATTACAGACGTCTGTGTGATGCCATTAACATATAGCTATTTTCACAGCATTGCCATTGTCCCGCGCTTCTCTGGACTTCGTCACTTTCATAAAGGACGGGGGTTCAAACAGTGGACTGGTGATGACTCCAAAGCGTTGATGAAGGTATAGTTTATTTGCTCTGAGCTGCAAGTATTCGTTGTCTAAATATGCGTAGATTTACATCCCAGCGATCGACAGTCTGGTTCTGCGAGACATGGTTCTTACCATTCGAGCATTCCTTGAATTCTGCTACCTTGCTCAGCGCAATGTCCATACCGAGGCGACTCTTCACCAGATGAGGAATGCTCTTACCAGCTTCCGGCAGCATCGGGAGGTCTTCTGCGATACCGGAGTCCATGTGGATGGATTTTCACTCCCCTGACAGCACTCACTGGATTACTACATAGACCGCATCTGGGATTTCGGGGCGCCGAACGGGCTCTGCTCCTCCATCACGGAGTCGAAGCATATAAAGGCTGTGAAAGAGCCTTGGCGTCGGTCCAACCGGTTTGATGCACTAGACCAGATGCTCCTCACCAATCAGCGCCTTGACAAGTTGGCAGCTGCACGAGTTGATTTCATAGAACGTGGGATGTTAGGGGGGACATGCCTAGCTGCGGCGTGGTCTGCTCTTGGTGTGTATCTCCCCACAATGTCCATGCTTGACTGTAAGCTGACTGTTTCAAATAACCTGTATCTGAAGCTAATCTGCAGCCCGTGCGAGTGAGGAAGGCCTGCACCCACCCCCGAGCCCCGGGACATCTTGTTGGTGCTGAGGATGACGGCTCTGTGGAGGGTCCAACTGTCCTGGCATACATAACCCTGGCACTCACTCCTCGTATGTTTGATCATGGTTCTGCTTGTTCTCATGGTTTTCGGCTTACGGTTTCAACTTTAGAATGCAGGCACCTGACGATGGTGGGGGATTTAGGCAGAGACTTCAATATTCCCAACCTCTGCGACCACATCCGCCAGTTTCTGTTCCACCAGTTGAACCCTGACAGCCCGCTCTCCGGAGCCTCTCTTGACCTCGATCTCTGCCCTCCATTCCACGACCAGCCTCTTACGACATTTTACTCTGCAAGTGCAACGTTCTACGCTCCGAGCGACCCATCAGGAGTTGGCGGCATGCACTGCGAGTTCATTAGGGCCACTCCACGATGGCGCAACGGACCTCCACGATTTGACTGCGTCTTCGTCAATAGGCAGAATGACGTACCGGGTTTACTTGGTATGGACGTTGCTCGCATCCGGTTGTTCTTCTCCTTCAAATATCGTGGAGAACTCTACCAGTGTGCAGTCGTCCACTGGTACTAGCGCATTGACGATGAGCCGGACGAGGACACTGGTCTTTGGGTGGTAGAACCGGCTTACCTTCCTCGCGTCAGGCAGGGTGGACGGCCCCCTCTACTTTCAGTTATCCACATCAACACCATAATCTGGGCAGCACATTTGATTGGGGTGAGCATCGGAGATCCTGTTGCGACCAACCTCGAGAGCCACGATTCCCTTGACACTTTTGCCACACTTTTTGTGAACAAATTTGTAGACCATCACGCGTTCGAGATGTTACATACACCACAGTAGTAGACCCTCCCCTGCCCACCATATTGCACATGTATGTGATGTATGATAGACAAGGCGAAAGGACTGTCATTGTTCTGGCTATGAAGCAATATTTGTGCCTTGGCGCTTCAAGTGCCGGTTTGTATCCTGAGTGTCCACGTCATTGCATGCAACTCTACGTTCCACCTCCGTCTTCCTCCCTCTGGCAGCCAAGTCATCCCATCTACCCTATTCGCTCTTCCGCTTTTCATATGAGCCACTGTCACCTGCCATGTGGACCTCGACGAGCGTCCGACTACTGTTCAAGGACGCTCCAGTGGTGTGAAGGGTCTCTAGGTCCTGCACCTGCGGAGTCACAGGTGAGAATTACACTCTCTACACACGCACTCCCTCGAGCCTGCAGCATCTTTGAGCTGCTTGTATTGTCGCGTATCACATTTCCAGCCGGCTTTCCTGCCTGAATTCTCAACCTTGCGCATAACAGGTGCCAAAGGAGATATCCGTGAAGCTCATGCGGAAGACGATTGAGGCAGAGATGAAGCCACTTGCGCAATTGGACAGCCCGAAGGCGATGGCTCTGCACTGGAGGGTGGTGGAGGAGGTCGGCTGGATTACGATGGAGCCTGGGCTCCAGCACGCTGTCAGGACCTCGCTCGGGCTTATTAGCAGGAGTTTCCAAGACTACCTCGAGAGCAATGAGCCTGCGGAGGCACCGGAGATCGCGGGGATAGATGGGGATGGGAGTGGGGAGAACTCGGCGCTGTGTGGCGTGCATGACCGGACGATGGGGCCAGCCACTCGCGGTCCATGGGGTTATCCTTAACCTCCCCTAGGCTGCTTTCCACCCACTGGAGCTTGAGCTGTTCGACGGTGCGGGGGTTGAAGACAGTTATGAATGGGGACACCGTCTGTAGGTAGCGCATTGCTGTCCTGTGCTGTGCAGAGACACTGTTCACTGTCCTGGGTATGTTGCCATGCCTGCTATCTATACTTTGGGGTATTGACAGTGGCGCAGACCTGTATAATGTGTTGACGAAGCCCTCTCCGGAGGTGGTCGACCCGAACCCGCACATCCTCTTCTTGGTGACGTTTCGGTAGTTGCGTTTCACCATTCCGGGTACTTAGATTCACTAACGCATAGTTTTCCAGGCCTATTGGAACCTGAAATGGCTTCTTTCAGACGTTCAGAAAGTATGCGCCGTGTGAACCCTTAATGTGTTGTTCATTGACCGTCCCGCATTATCTTGCCCGGGTCACAGCTGTTCAATGCGACGAGCTTTCCGCATATACCGGCCTCACCGTGGCCCTGACCATTGGAACCCGTTCTTTCGCAAGTCTTCTGGTAGAAAGAGGTGAGTCGTGCGATAAGAATGGAGTGTTATTTGATCTCATACGTGCGTAATTGCATAGACTATGATAGAAGTATGTTTATGTTCTACCCGCAACACATGTTATGTTCACTCGCTTGACGACTTCTACACCCCGCCATTGACACGGGATAGTCGGACCCAGCCGGCCGCGAGCTGCCCATGCATGCCACGCCGCTCCGATGTTCACGTTCACCCGCACCCGCAAGAAGGAGCTATCTCCTTCCCTCCTGTCTCGGATCCTCTCAGCACCGGAACGACCAGGATCTGCACTTCAAGCAGGGCCGGGTACTCGGTGAGTTCATGCTCAAATATCTATCTGACGCGGGTGGCTGAAAGATGCAGGACGAGATTAAATACTATGGTGGCCTGAAGCCAAGATCCTTCAAGAGTGACCATCGCGCGGGGCTTATCCTTCGCCACGCGGTGGATTTGGGCCTAGTACGACGAGCTCATGCCATCATATGTGGCTGGCCCAGAGATGCCGTCAGACTCATTGCTCGCATCCGCGGTGGACATCAAGCGGCTGAAGGCGTTGTACGCGTACACGCGGAAAACGGAGTTCGCGTGAAACGGTGCTCTGCCACAATAACGAACAATAACGACGATGCCAAGGCCTTTATCAGTGGCATTCAAGGCCGGGTTCGCAGACACCCGCTTCCAATAACCGCGTCTTGGAGTAGACTCGGCTCACTCTTACTGCGACGTGAGATCGTAATTTCCCTTAGTGACTGTACACCTGTATTGGACCAGTCCTTACTCAACTTATGTTCACTTATATTCAAACTTGTCGGGGACTTAGCTCCTTCCGAACGTCTGAGGTACGCCTTGCTACCTTACTGGGACTACATTGTTCCATTAATCAGCTTTCTTCGACTTGTCACCTTCGGTTCCTCAGTTAAGACACATAAGGAGTGTTAAGTCCTCTGGGGAAATTGCTGATGAGAGGACGTTGCAGCGTCGTTTCCCGCCATGCTAATCAGAGCCTTGAGGCTCTCCACCAGCGAAGAGCGTCCCGGCACGTCAAGCCCCAAATACTCGAGATCCTCGTCCTCTGCACTGGAGACTTCCTCCAGAAGCTCTCGGGCCCCGTCATGTTGTCGAACGACATCGAGAAGCTTTTCATGGCAGACGCGATAGACATCCGCGATGAATTTTCCGACGGGATCAGCGGTGCCCAAGGAACCTGCAAGCTTCGGATCGGTCTGGGTCATCGAAGACTCGCGCACGATAACCGACATCTCCCGCATGAGACGAATCCAGCTGTCCATCGCATTTCGGAGCGTTGTGGAGACAGACGGCGTGACGGCTACGTACAGATGGATGGATTTAACCCCAAGCTCGACAGCTGTAGCCGCCGACTCGCACTGTGGGACGAACGAGCACAGCGTGGCTAAAGCATCGAGGTGACGGTAGTCGTTGGGCGGGCTAGGATTTGTGAGATGACGTAGTACCTTCTCTGGCTTTGATGGATGCATCCGCCACATGGCGAGCAGGATACTGGAGACAACATCTGGAGTAGAACCTTGCGTCAACATAGACGGTGTCACGGTGGTGCCAAAAGGCGTTGGGATCGATGTGGATCGCTAGATTTTTGGAGTAGTTAGGCTCTAGCAGACATAGCGGCGTAGAGTCGTTGAGGAAAGCTTACCAATTTCGTGCCAGTGAATGTATGCTTGAGAGATGGGGATGTATAAATTCTCCCAATATCGTTAATTGACTCAGAGTAAGAACAAGTAGGTTCGGCAAGCTCCGGTTTGAAAGCGCCCGCTCCGACGCTACTCACAATGTCTTTCCTCCGCTCTCTCAGCCCCCACACGCATGAGTACCCCGCTTTTCTCTCTGATTTGGCATTTTCCAACCTAAAATCTGGATCCAGCTACGCACAACACCCAAAGTATGCATGGGTACCCCATAGGAGACCCCGTTCCCACTGACGCCCACAGTACTGTCAGCAGATCGACAACTTAGATCCTGGACGACGGCACGCAAAAGTACCACCATTTAACACCTCAAAACACATTTTTACAAGAATAGCGGGCCCAATGAGTGCTTGAGATGGCGAACGCCGAAACGGCGAGGGCCTAGTCCGACGGTACGTTCCGCTGTTGGAAGTTTTTAGCCAGGCATGTAACGCGCACGGTCCTCGTGGATACCTGCAGGCTTCTCCTGGGTGGTAGCCGCATCTACCTTGATGTGGTGAGTGCGCTAGTCGTTTTGCGAAGATGACTGGATGGCGGATCATCTAAGCAATTTCAGGACTTCAAGCCCCGGCCCGCATACTACAGTATCGTTGGTGGACTTCAAGGGTGAGCCTTCCGAACGTATTAGCAAAACCGCCAGCTTGGACGAAGCTGAGGAGTGGTGGGGCCCGAGTGTTGGTGTGACTTCAGTGGACATGGCGCTCACCGCTCGGACGACTCTCTACAGATTTTCATCCATCATATCCGTGTAGCCGTGCCCCATGACGACAGCCAGCGACAACCCCGGAAGCAAGGACCGAGGAGCCCGCACAATCGACTCAGATCTGATGTCCCATCAGGTCCGCGGGTGACTCCTGGTTGGGCTTCCGCATATGAAGACACGAGGGGTGAAGAATATCATATGGACCACATGTAAGTTCGCCGCCCACGTATCTGTCCCAGTACATCACTTTCCCCCCCCGCCCCGCGATATCCGATCCCGCTCTCTGCTTGCATGACTTCCCCTGCTGACATCGATGCGCTTATCGCAGCGTTGCACCCCCACGTCTTCCAGTATCTGTTTAACGACGGGCTGGGTGCCGATAATTCCCTCGAACCAAGACAGAGCCGTAAACTATCCCTCAAGCTTCTTGACTCGTTCGCGGTTCTACTCGCCCACCATCCAGGGTGCGAGTCTGTTGCCGTCACTGCCCAAACCGACCAGCCGGAGTATGCATCCCTCTACATCTGTCCCTCGCCGTCCATTCCACATGGATTCCACGATAATGTGAAGACGTGGCTCACGCTCTTCTCGGAAATGCGCAAGGAGTGGGCTGGGGGCGTACCGCACGACGGCTCGTTCTCCGAGTCAGAGAAGCGTTTTATGCTATACACCCACCACCTGTGCTATCCTGCAATGCACCAGCGTGCAATGAGCAGGGGTTTGGGTGAATTGAACGGTGTCATCGAGATGACCGCGCCCGGTCCTGACACTAAAGCGATAAAGCCGATAGACGAAGAAGAGGAACGACTAGGAGTGGAGTTGAAGGACGAACTCCGCCGCCTCTCCGGACTCCTTCAAACTTTCGTGGAGTCCATCTCTCGCGCGCCTTTGGGCGAATCGGACGAGGATATGTTCCGATTTCACGAGCTGTGTCTCACAATTCGCGATGTGATGAAAGGCGCAGCTATGGAGCGATATCTCAACAACATGTACATATGTAAGCCCTTCGTGTTTGCCGTCGAGCCCTCTTGCGCAGAACTGGGCTTACTGTATATCCCCCCACAGGCCTTCGAGGCGTCGATAATACCCTCGAACATATGCGTCTCCCGATCGCAGTGTCTACTCTCCTCGCCCTCTCCCGAAATCCGAAACTTTACCTTGAAGACAAGTGCTCGATTGTCGTCGTAGATCCGTCTCTGGGAAGCCGACCATTCAGCGCGCCAGTGACGGAGACGCACTTTGCGGAAAGACTCGGAGACATGCCTGGAATCGACTGGAAGGACGTGGTGCAGGCTTTCGATCAGTCTGTGGCGGGCGCGGAGGAGTACGGAGGGGGACTTGAGTGGAACGCGCAGGAGAGGGTGCTCTCATCACCTGCGCATATCATCGTCCACCCGGAGGTCACGCTGATCCAATACCTGTTGGAGAACGCCGAGGGCGAGGCGAAGGGGTACATCGCGTGTTCGGAGGTCCCCTGTTACGCCTCCGTGCTGTACGCGGGTGCGGTGAACAACTCGCTCGAAGCGGGCTTCAGGATGCGCACCGATAATCCCGACTGGTGTAGGCTCTATTCGGCCGCGCCATGGACATTGCCGGAGGCTACTAGGCCGGAGGTAGTAGATGCGCTGAAGGAGGAGTTGTTGCGGGACCTGCGCTGGCTGATCGCTGAGTGGTGGCGCTTGAAGTTGTGAGGACGTCGACTTGAGGTACCGGTAAGCGTCGCCATCTGTAACTGCTTAGTTCATGATAGCTTACTTGAAAAAGATCGGCGTCGAAGCACTGCACATAAACGCGGGGGGGAGAGGGAAATCGCGGTCATTAGCCAGAACAAGTTATTGGTACTTTCAGTGGCAGATCGGGTTTGCGACATCTCTAGATTCCCCTGTACGCACCTCCTTAACTCTAGCATGCACGCACTTTTCTACGGATGTGATCTAGGGCAGTTCTAGCTTTCTGGGGTCGGTTCAGTAGCGCTGGATATAAAGACGAGTTCGGGAAAGCCCGGCATGAAGCGCCTACTCTTCTGCCAATCGACTCCGTGGACTACCATCCGTCTTGACCTCTACCTTGTTTTTCTCTTGTTTCACCGCAGCCATCTTGCAACACGCCCTATAACCGCACATGCTCCTCAAACCGTGCATACTCAAGAGATGGGCACCCTCGCCACAGATTTCACCACTCCAGTCACCACCTCCGAGTCAACGTTGAACGACGGACTGGCCCGAAGGACTTGAGACCAGCCTGAGGCGTTTTAACCTGCAACAGCCGCGACCGAACATACAACGGCCCGATGTTTCATAGCGTCTTTCCAAAGACATATTAGTTGGAATGAATGCTTGACGTAGCGAATGCCAGAGGAATCGAGCTGGGAGCTGGCTGATGGGTGACACCTGAGTTATGGACGACCTCTGAGGAGACAACTGTAACAATGATACGCCCGCCATCGTGATTCCTATAGTCGTCTTCCGCCTTCTGATATGGAGTGTTACGTTCTCCTTCCGTGGTTCGTGAATCTGTCTCTACAGCATGCCAGACGAATCAAGATGCCGCTGTCACCACCCTCCCGGTCTACTCTCGCTCCCGCAGCACGACGGGCCTCTGATTTTATTTGCGATCATTGTAGCGCACCATGCATGCGTTCAATCCAGCGAAGGCCCCGTACTGTGCGCAAGCGTATTCCGGGCTTCTCTGTGTCGTGTCGTCCGCTGACGCTCGGCCCTGGGTGCTTAGAAGTTGCCTCGACCACGTCAGTTAAAAATCCCCCCTATGCAGCGCTCTGTGTACTGACTCGTTTGTGTACTACAGGGTGACTTTGTCTCTAGCCCTGTCAAGGAGTTCAGCGCGGCTGGAATCGAGACCGAAGACGGCCAAACCTTGTGTCTGCGCAACCGGTACGCCTCCTCGCCCCTCCATCGCACGCCTCCGTGCCATTCTTTGACTTACAACTACTTCTGACACAGGCTACGACACCTCTTGGCGGCTCCCCTTCCAGATGCTCCGGATCTCCGGGCTTGACGTGAACGACAAATGGACGCCGCACTCGACGATATACCTGTCCATGTGCGCCGACGGCTTCCCGAACATGTTCATGTCGCTCGGCAACTCGATCATCGGCGCGGGCGTCCTGCTCCCCATTCTCGAGACTGCGGTCGCGTACGCCGTGCAGGCGACGGCGAAGATGCAGCGCGAGCGCATCAAGAGCATGGAGGTTAAGCGGCGGGCAGCGGAGGACTTTGATGGGTACATCGAGGTGCGTGTCCGCCGATTCGTCTGTTGGTCTGGATGTCAGCCTGACGGGGACGTCTGTTGTGCAGAGTTACTTCCCACAGGTCTGCACGCCTTTATGTTCGTGCGGAAGGGTTTCCTGTCTGACGGCGGTTTGCAGTCCGTGTTCAGCGCGAACAGGCTGCCGCTCGTTGTACAAGCTAGGGCAGGAGGACGGACGGATCATCGGCCTATGGCAAGGTTCGGAGCACTCTCACTCTACTCCTCATTGTTGTTATGGATTCTGACGATACACGCAGACTCGAACCTTCACACGGTGAAGGCGCTCCAATATCCGCGCTGGAAGGACGAGTACGAGCCCGCCGATGCCGAGGACAACTCGCTGTATTGGCTCGGGGACGGGCAGACGTGGAACGAGAAGGACGGGAATGGAGACAGTGCTTGCTTGGTTCGAACGCGGTATCGGACACGACATGACTTGTGCTCTTTCAGGGGCGTGGTATCTGCGGGAGGAGTTCCTCGATCGGCCTCCAGGTATGTCGTAGGACTCTGCCTACCGTATCTAATCCATCTGACCCATGTCTGTCTGGCCCTACAGACTAAATGGAATAGAGACGTGGAATGTAGAACGTAAACCATCATTGTAAGCACGATTTGGCTCTCTGGGGTTCCTCGATTGTCCAGTGTCGTATCATGATTCACATTTCGTCTGACAGAGAAGGACGCAACCCTTCGTATTCGTATTCCAGTGTCACCAAGCTCACGAACGGACGTCATATCCCCTACGTGCCTATGCGAACCTTGCTAGAAACCTGATCAATCGAGGATGAGCATATTCTACACTTGCGCATCGAGGTGCAGATCGTCAAGCGCCTTCACGAGACGAAACGCGTCCGTCCCGATGTCAGTCAGCTCGCATCTCCAGTATCCACGCCACGAGTACCCCGTCCCTTCTCCCGCCTCCCCCATACCACTCCCGAGGTTTGGGAACAACTTTCGGAGCGCCACCGCCAATCGGGACGGGTCGGCTATGCGGAGGTTCCTGGAGTACTCCGTGTATGGAGGCTTGACGACGATCAGACGCAGCTCCGTCTGAGGTGAAGCGCAGGTAGCGGCGTGGGCCTCAAGTCGCTCGACGTCGTCCAAATCGACGTTCTTGAATTCTATCTCGACGCTCTCCAGTTTTCGGCAGCGCTCAGCAAGGGACACGACGGCGCTGAACGACGGCCGTCCGGCTCCCCGGGGCCCGAGTTCGTTATCCCCGCGATCCCTGTCACTACTCGCGGAATGGTGGACCTGCAGATGGGCCAGGTTTGGCCACGCGGCCGCGATAGTATCCAAATCCTCGTCACATACGTTGAACGAGGTTGCTCTGGAAGTGACGAACCAGACGGTGATCGAAATGTTCCTCAGCGCGGGAAGACGCTTGAGATGCGGGAGTACATCCGCGAGGCTGGGGCTGTCAAACGGCGGCTCATGGTCGCCGTACAGGTTCTCCCGGTTGAACTCGATGGAAATTTTGAGTTCGGAGAGCCGCGCGAGAGCGCGCGCTGAACATAGCTCCTCGAAATACTCCAGCATGCCTTCGGTCGATTCCGCGAAGCCGTTGAGAGTGAGGGTGGTGAGCGATTTGGGTGACATGAGGGGAAGAACGGCACGGAAGTTCAAGACACCGCTTTCGTCCTCCCTGGTGGTAAGCTCTCGGAGACCGGAGAATAAGCAGCCGTCGGTACCTGGCACAGTATGGTCTTCCAGAGCGAAATCGCCCTGCAATATTCGCAGCCTTGGGAGCGACCCCAGGAGATGGAACATCGCCCCATCAATGCGTCCAAACCGAGCGCTGTGGAGACTCGTGAATCGTCCCAAAACACGGCCGGTATTCGAATGGAGATAAGCGAGGTCCGGCGCCTGGAAGTGGAGGAGTTGTGGGCGGCATTGAACGATACTGGCGTTTAGAGTTTTGGCGTCGTGCTCGGTAACCAAATCAAGGAAGAGCAAGACCAGTACTGGAGAAGCGCATAAACCTCCCAATACCGTGGAGAACGGTTTTTCGATCTCCCCATACCACGGCGCTGATCGGAATAATAGGGCACGGAGGTTTGGGAGTAGGGGGCGGTCATGGTGGCGTGAGCAGATGAGGGAGAGCGCATCGCCGGTGTTGCCTAGTGGGTTGCATGACAGAGCCCGGACGCGTTTAGCAACGTGCTCGAATCGTGCCCAATCGAGAGTGTTGGCTGGACCTCCGGAGGCCTTTATAATGGAAACCATTAATGAAAGCCCTAGAGCCGGAGTACGACAAGAGCGGCTCACCTGTACGGTCGGGAGCATCGATAGAATGGGCCCTAGCCCGTCTAGCACTCCCCAGAGCACATGAGAAGCGGGGTCGGCGAAAGCTTTGCACGTACGTGCGGCGCGTGTGAGGGTCTCTCTCCGGGTCTTGGAGACTTTGGGTAGAAGGTCGTCTTCATGCGACCTCGCTGCGGGAAACTCGAAAGATCCCAATTCCGGATCGGGAAGAGAGAGCTGTGGGCAAGGGGAGAGATGCCTGAAAATTTCGTGAAGGATGTCAGGAATGATGAGGGCCTGTGGCGTCATGGGGTATGCAAGTAAAGGGCTTGACGTCTTGTCTTGGGGACGGGGGGACGGGGTTAACTAGATGGTGGTCGAGTCAAGAGCTGGCGTTATATGTACGAGACTGCGAAGCAATCCCATCGTTCCGACGTGCTCGGACATCATGCATCATTTACTGATAATAGCATTCAGATGGTCAACTCGAAGCACAGTGATACTTACAGCCATCCATCAAGGCGTGAGTCCTCAAGCGCCTTCATGAGACGGAACATATCTGTCTTCATCTCACCCGCACTCCAGTCACGATACTTAGCAGCCTCGGGGTCTGCCTCCGTGCCCCCTCCTCCGACCATCTCCAACCTGCTCTCGATGTTCGGGAATAGCTTTCGCAGCGCTGTCGCAACCCTAGCGGGGTCCGCTAGCTGGAGCTTCTGGCACAAGTCAGTGTGCCCAGGACCCTCCATGATCTGGCGCAACTCTGTCTGTGGCGCAGAGCAGGCCGCCGCACGCGCCTCGAGCTCCTCCAGCGCGCGCGCAGTGACGCTGTCAAACTCGACGTTGAGGACCTCCATCTTGCGGCAGCGCTCCGCAAGCGACACGACCGCACCCAAAGACGGCCGGCTGATCCCCAGTGGTCCTCCCCAGCAGTCATCGTTCTTGATAAAGCAGCCAAGACTGAGGCTAACAAGATTCGGCCAGGTCGACCCGATAGCCTCCAGGTCCCTGTCCTTGACACTGAATCCGGCGACGGTAGACATGGCGAAGACGGCAGAGATCGCGAGGATCTTGAGCTCCCGCAGCCGCTGGAGAAAGGGCAGGACGCCCGCGAAGGTGAAGCCCTCGAACGGCTCGTCCGGGTAGTCCCACTGGTCAAAGTCGAAGCCGAGACTGAGGTTAAAACGGCGGAGGTGCGCGAGTGCGGGAGATGCGCACACCTCATCGAGGTACTCCAGCATTTCTTCAGTAAACACTAGCTTGATGTGGAGCGAGAGGAAGGCGAGCGACTTGGAGGAGATGAAGGGGAGGACGGCGAGGAAGTCTGTGTCGTCCTCGTCGTCCCGGACGTTGAGCTCTTGGAGAGCGGGAAACGCCGCCTCGGTACCCATATCCGGGTTGGAGATGGTGAAGGTTCCATACAGCATCCGGAGGTTGGGCAGGGCCCCCAGATGGCGGAACAACGCGTTGTCGATGCGCTCGAAACGAGCCGTGTGGAGGTTGTTGAACTTTGCAAGAGCGCGATGACAGCCTTCGTCGAGAGGAGCCAAATTATATACATCCAAGTGAAGAACGTTGGGACACGTGTTTGAGAAAGCGATCAGACTTTCGGCAAGGGTAGGATTGCTTTGCTTTGTAGTGATAAAGGAGAGAGAAGGGGAGGCGCACAGCGCTGTCAAGAGGGCGACACCAAGGTGGCGATACCCACAGAAGAGCACACGGAGGTTCGGAAAGAAGGGGCCACCGTCGTAGCGCGAGAGGATGAGATTGGCCGTATCGTCGTTGCAGCTCAAGCCCATTCCAAAAGAGCACGCGGACGCGCCTGGCAAGGTGTTCAAAACGGACCCAATCGGGTGCGTTCTCGTCACCACCTGATGTCTTCAGAGAGAGATTAGAAAGCGAGGATCCGAGAACTCATCGCGCCACTTACCTGGGTATTCTTCAGCACCGACGTGATAGGTCCAAACCCGTCCTGCACTTCCCAGAGAACGCGAGAAGCAGGCTCCGCGAAGGCCTTGCAAGCGCGCGCAGCGTGCGCCAGAGTACGCCTCTTGTTTTTCACGTCGGCTTGGAAATCGTTAAATGAGTCCACAGGGGGCACCTCGGATGCGACCAGTTCGATACCGGGAGCGGTGAGCCACGGATGTGTCGCGAAGTGCTTGAACACCTCGTGGAGGACGTCGGGGACGGTGAGAGCTCTATGAGGCGGCATCCGGAGATCGACAGTGGAAACTTGAAGATGCGGACAGTGGTGGTCAAGAGCAAGTCCCATCAGCGCAGGGTTTGCGTCTTAAGCTTATGAACCATATACGCATGACAACGATTATTTGTCGACAAGCGCTGACACGTGTCGGCAGCATGACATACGTTTGACGCGCTCGATGTCAGCATAGATAATCGCGTTGCAGAAGAAGTCAAGGTCGAGGTCGTTCTGTACATGTTTGGGTCAGTGAACTGTTTAAGCGTTTGCACATCTGAAATGACGTACTTCGTCGTAACCCGCAACCGGTCCATAGGATACACCGCATCGTAAAATGGAAGCAACGAGACGAACCAAACAGCTGTTCGATTTGCTCGCCCGCTGCGATGAGACCGAAGTAGATGAACGCATGATACAGACGCCAACGGTGGCATGGTATCCGAAAACGTCGATAAGTCGCCTAGCAAAGCTACCTTTTCACACCTCCCACGCCCGAAGCGTACGTTTCGAACCTCCACCACGATCGTTAACAGTAGAGCCTACGTCGTACATCATCGTGAGCGATCTCTCGTGAACAAGAGTCATCTCGTCAAAGCAAAAGCGCGCCCCGACTCCGCCTCCGATAGCCCCACTTCATCGCCATCCAACGAGGAAGGAGGTTTTTAGAGGAGGGTCCAGCTGATACCATGGAGGCGGACGGAGAGCGGTGCGAGCTGCTGGAACGCGGCGGGCGAGAGGTCGACGCTGCCGGGCCCGCAGCCAGGGCACAAGTCCACGACGGTCACGATGACCGACCTGCCCTCCGCGCTGGTGACCTTCATCTGCCTGCCACATATGGGGTTGCTATCGCACGGATGTCAGTATACAGTTCCTGTTGGAGGATCGCGAGCCGGGAGACGTACGTGGTGGGGTTCGCGGCGGTCGCGCCAGGGAAGGTCTTAAAGGTCTGGATGTCGACGGCGACGACGAAGTCCGAGTCGGCGTTGAAGTGGCCGCACGCACCGGGGGCGATGCTGGGGCTGTAGAACGTAGCTGTGTCAGGGCCGTGAGCGCGCGTCAGCGGGAACGTCCGTTTCGGGGCGGGAGAGCGACAGAGATGGCACGTACCGTCACCGCCAGACATGGAAGTGGTGGCCACAGCGGCGGAGGCGGCGGAGAGGACGGCAAGAGCGGCAAGAGCGAAGCGCATTTTGCTTAAAGTGAGAGGGGGGGGGGAGTTGACGACAAGAAAGTGCGAAAGCGGGTGGTGTGTGTGAGTGAGGAATCTGCTCTGCTGGGTGCGCACCTTATATATGCCCTGGCGCGGTAGGGAGCGCGCGCCGACTTCGAGCAGGGCTTGCTCCGTATCGGAATCGGGGGTCATGCAGACGACGCCGCGGACGCGCGGGGCGGTCATCGTGGGGTCTATTGATCTCTGCACGCCCATGCCGGAGTGACAGCGAGGGATTCAGCGTTCTGAGTATGCGGATGCTCTCGGAGGTGGTGCGTTGCGGGTTCGCAGTCGACAGTGGCCATGGTGAATTGCAAAGCGTGGTTGGAGGGCTGCATGATGACGGAAAACCACTGGGAGCCGTACGCTTTGAATAGAGGTGAGCAAGATACATGCAAGAGGACGTCCCAGAGGGAAGTACGGCAGAAGAGATATCATAGTGGGCATTGCGTGCGCTGGCAGAGTGTGGCACGGGAGGGTCCGATTCCGAACAGTCGGAGGAAGGACATCGAAGACGCTTTCGTCCCCGGGCTGGACAGGATGGTCGCCCTTGTTGTATCTTACCCGGCTGTACTTGGTCGCCGTCGTGTGGCCGTAGTTGAAACATTGGCCTGAAGATTGTATTTACATCAGTACTAGAGTGGAGTGCGAAGACTAGAGACTTGCTAGAGTTTTTCTTGAGACGCGTTTACTGTAAACGCACTTCCGCCGGCAACGAAACGATGGCCGGTTGAATTGGCGTTGAATCCTCGTTGCAGTTGTCGGGCGTGTGGCAAGAAAGACAACAGACGCTAGATAATCTGATATAGAGGCGCAAGAATTACAATGGCCGCCCGCCGAACCGGCCCCGCCCAACGTTGTTGCCCTTCCTATGGGGGAAAAGAAGTTCGCGAGACGTGAGATGTGAGACGGTTTCACGAATGTTCTGGTTGGTGTTTGAGGATCAGAGCATGGGGATCGGACGAAGAAAGCGTAGACGCGCTGTCATGGGCGTGCTGTAGAGGCAGTCAGAATTGACGCGATAGAATACCTCGCATGTTACGAGAACTCGCATTGTGAGGAGGCTTGATGGATGGATAGAGGTCTTCGTAATAAATCCCCGCCTCACCTACAAACGTCAGAGCGTACAGCGGGAGCATAAGCCTGGCCTACGCACCCCGTAGATGGTGTCTAACAGCAACGACGAACCTACGAGAACCATTCAATATCATGATATTGAGCTTTCAGGTGGGACACGTTCGTCAGGTCTGTGCGAAACACATGGGATGGTCAGCGCCGACAGTACTGTAGAGGAAGAGGAAATTTGTCAAGAGACGAGACGTACCACGATACCACGGCCACAAGTCCAAGAAATGACATTTTTTGTAGTTGTCACTGAAACGACAGCATGGCCTTGATTGTGACCGAATGCGGGGAGAAGTGTACACTCAGTAGCAGAGCGTGGGCTGGCGATGGTTGGTTAAGCCATTTGTCCTTAGCAACGGTGTGGGAGCCTAAGGAGTTGCGTTGGCCGCCTTCCGCGCGAGAGAAGTCCTCCCGTGTTGTACAAAGCGTTAATAAACCAGTGAATGAGTATAGTAGTAGCAACAAACGCGGAAGTAAGTAGAGCAAACAGAAATGAGTCGTCCGTCGTCCGATGATGTGGGCAGCCACACATTTAGCGCCCAACCGGACGAAAGAAATCTTATCTAGACGCCATCCTCCCACTCGCCCCAAGTCCCAGCAGCAGCACCTCTCTCTCAACCTCTTCCCCAACCTCTTCCATACATACGAGCCCCTCGTGTTGTTCCTCATCTTGCATTATTCCTATGCACTTTACGTCTCAAGCTCATATGTCAAGAAAAGCCATGGACACCCCGCTGCAAAGCTTCTCACCCCCGACGGACTGGAACTTCAAACTGGCGGCCGACGTTCATGCATTCATGTCTTGAGCTCTATCTTCTACACATGTAATCGCTTTTCTCTCTCTCTGGTTATACAGCGGTCACTTTTAACATGCCCAATAATCCCACACGCTCCTCAAACAATCCCTTCGTTGCATCTTTCATCGAACGTACGACCATTCAATGCCTTAAAGCGTCTTTCACAAGGCATAGCAGCTGGAATGGCTGATCTACATGGAGAACGATGGATGAATCGAGCTTGGCGACAGGTGAGTCAGGGACAGCCTCCGAAGAGACTGCCATAATGCTAATACGCTCCCCATCGCGTTTCCTATAGTCGCCTTCCGCGCCTTGCCATGCGCAGCGATACGCTATCCTTTCATGGTTCGTGAATCTGTCTCTACGCCATGCCAGAAGATTCGGCCGTCACCACTCTTCCGGTCTCCGCTCGCTACCGCAGCGCGACAGCCCTCCCGTCGGTTTGCGTTGCGGTCGTTGCGGCCCACCATGCATGCGTTCAATCCGGCGAAGGCCCCGTACTGTGGCGCAAGCGTACAACCTGCTGCCAATGCCGCCTCGGTCCTGGCCATCCCGATATCCATTCGTGCTCGGCCGTGCTCGAGCAATGCCCCTCCTCCTGCCCTCTTACGACGGAACCTCCCGTATCTTGATCCCGCGCGCTATGGTCCGCGTACCCTGTGGCCGAAGGCTGGCACCAGAACTCGAACGTGGGTAGTAAGGAATAGTCACGTCGGCGGATGCATGGAAGAGAGCCGCATTCGGACATATGGGTGAGCACGATTCTATTCATCGGTCGAACTGGTGCTGTCGGTGCGGGGAAGAAGGCCATATACGCGTCTTCTAATGCCGACTCGGTCCAGCCTGGTCCATGCATCACGATTATCCCGACACCCCGAGCTTCAGCGAGCATCTTTTCCGCCACTCACGGGCGCATGCAGAGCCCGTGCTTTGGATCGAGGGACATCTGGATTATCGAACGCATCCGTCGCCCTTATATGTTGGGCTCGTAAGCTTAGGGACCTTCCGCACAGGCGTTCGTTCCACCCACAGCGCGCCTCCCAACATGCGCCTCACCATCCTCCTCTCGACCGCCGTCGCTCTGGCCCTCGCGGGCGTCCGCGCCCAGCTCCCGCCGCAGGTGACGCCCTGCATCGAGAACTGCCTCGTGCAAGCAGCAGCGCAGGACCTCGACGGCTGCTCCGTGTACGTCCCTTACGCCTTCCCCACCTTAAATCCCACTGTCGATCGGGGTGCTGGTGCTGACACCCGTATTCATAATTGCAGGACGGACGTGCAGTGCCTGTGCGCGAACAAGAAGATCCAGCAGGACGTGATCAGCTGTCTCCAGCAGCAGTGCACGACGCAGGAGCTCGAGGAGGCCCAGGTGGTCATCGCGGCCGAGTGCGCGCCCCCGGCCAGCTCGACGTCGACTCCACCTCGGGCTACGTCGACGACGACGCATAGCGAGGCCCCGTCGACATCGCCCTCGACTCATTCTGCGAGCTCGTCCGAGGAGCATACGTCGGAGAGGACGAGCGCGGTACCGACTACGTGAGTCTTCCTTACCCTTATCTGGTGCGCGGGGCGCTGACCTGTCGCATTGATAGTCCCGCCCTGTCTACCCACCTGACCGCGACGACGAGCGCGAACGTGACGTCCCTCGCGAACTCTATCAGCGTGCTCTCGACTTCTTCCACGGCACCCGTCGCTCTGTCCACGTCTTCAAATTCGTCCTCGTCGTCCTCGGAGGTGTCGACGACTGCCTCTTCCGCTGCTCCATCCAGAACGAATGCCGCGCTGCGCGTCGGGCCCGGCGCTATTGGCGTGCTGGTACTCGGGGCCGTGCTGGGCGGCGCGGCGGTCTGGTGATCTGGGTTCTTGGGGTCCTTGGAATTGGCTTCGGGAGGCGATCTCTGAGGCTTGATTCTCCGGTCTTCGGTTTATGTTTATGCCTGCTCCTTGTGATGATTCGCCGTCGTGACTCCCGGATTTGAATTGAATTACTCTACCGTACTTGCGTGCCGCATGTAGCCGCGCCATTCGGACAGCAAGAAGGGGAAGTCGGCATGTCGAGAGCGTAAGCACCCCCCAACGTTCTCATTTGGGCACGACGCTGATTCACTGGCATTTACCCTGGGGTATCATACTGTAGGTAGGATCGTTCACCGATTAGGAACTCGAATTAGCCTTGCAACGAAGTACGCAACTCAACTGGGGAACGGGATTCGCGACCTTTCCTGGATTATCTGTGTGTTTCCCGATTCTGACTGAAGGTCGGCGTGGAGGCTAGTACCGCAAGCGCACTCGCCAACCGGCCGCGCGCACCCCGCTCCACCTGCACGCGGTGAGGAGGTGCAGCACTATCGCCCCGTGGTCTACTTCCGCTGCTCAGTACCGTCGCAGGAGCTTCGCGCGTGTCGTTAAGGCAAGCTGTCTACCCGCACATCGTTCTACGCTCACCGGTTTTCCGTATGGGACGGGGCCCGCCTTTCGTGGATACGACAATCTGTCTCTGTGAGGCGAAGGTGGCACGAGCGGGCTCGTTCTCCTTTTGCACATCGTTCTTTTTTACGCGCCTCGGACGATTTCCTTCCGACCAGCATACATATATCCAATTTGTGCCCCTAGGCGTCGTATAAAACTCGCGGTCCCAAGGCCAGCTTCCGTCCGGGCCCACCCACTCCTCCGTTTGCTACCACCCCCATCGCACGAACCGCCATGAAACTCGCGCTCTTCTCCCTCGCCCTCGCGACCCTTGCGAGCGCCGTGTATGCCCAGACCCCCACTCCTTGCGTCCTCAAGTGCCTCAACACCGCCGGGAGCGAGGCCGGCTGCGGCACGTACGTCTTCGCGCTTTCCTGGCGCCTTTTCCCGTCGCGCTGAACAGCACTGACGCTTGGGACAGGGTGAACATCAAGTGCATGTGCGCGAGCAAGAAGTTCCAGGGGGACATGCTCGCGTGCGTCAAGGCGAAGTGTACCCCCGCGGACCTGGCCGTCGCGGAGCAGCTCGAGAAGGAGTTCTGTGCTACCTGTGCGTCACCTTTTGTTTTTGTTTTGTATCAATTTTTGGCGTGAGGTTAGGGTGCTAATGGGTTGTGTTGTATGTGTAGCTTGAGCGAGTAGAACCTCAGCGCATTCGCTGGGGTGTAGGAGGGCGAGCGTGTTGGGCCGCGCGAGGTCGAAATAGAAGTTATACCTGCTTGTACATGTACATCGTCCGTGGAGACGGCAAGAAATACCCATCATTGAATCGAGCGATAGGGAGCGTCCCTATGATAGTTATTGTGTGCATCAGAGAGGAAGGCTCGGGTCCGCGTATGGCGAGTAACGACGCATGTTCACCAGATTTCTTCTACGAAGTTCACCGCCTCGGAACGTTTGGATGCTGTCGCGTAAGGCAAGCCGTGTGCTCGCGCGCCGTTCTGTGCCCGCATATTGTCCATATGGTCAGGATGCAGGCTGCCTTATGTCGACACAATCATCACGCTGTGCGAGGTGCGGCGGGCTCGCGGGCTCGTTCGGACCCGTCGTTATTTGGCATCTATACATACATCGGGTGTCGCCTTGCCTCCGACCGGCATACAGGCATCCAATCGAGTATCCTCAGGGGCGAGTCGTATAAAACTCGCGGCCCCGAGGGTGGGCTCCTGTGCGAACTCACTCGCTGCATCTTCTACCCTCTCGTCTTCGCATCAGTACTGTCCGTTAAGTTCCTCTCCATTGCACTCGCCGCCATGGCCGGCGCCGTGTGCACTCAGACCATAAGCCCATGCGTCGCCCAGCGCGTCAGGACCGCAGCGAGCCGGACGGGCTCAGACTGTAGAGGGTGCGTCCCCTCTCTCCCGCTTCTCCCCTCTCCTCTCTTCGCCTCCCCCGTCTCCCCCGGCGCTTTCCCTTGCTTGTTCTCGTTGCCGCCGTACTAACACCACCATGTCGGGTCGTGTGGAACAGGCCGGACATCAGCTGCTTTTGCGGGCCCGGCAAGTTTCAGGAGGCTCTGCTCGAGTGCCTCCAGGCGAACTGTTCCCCCGCGGAGCAGAGGGACGCGCAGAGGCTCCAGGAGGACATCTGCGGCAACTAAAATCGTGCGTCTTTCCTTCGTTTTCTGTCGCTGGTTTGGTGCGGGACGGGCGTTGCTGACGGGTTGTATTTGGGGTAGCTTGCTAGTGAACGACTCAGAGAAAATGGGTTGGCGCGGTCTTTGACATGGAGGCGCTCCCGAGGGAACCGTGACGAGTCGGATGAAGTGAGAAATGCTTGTAGATGTACATTGAAAACGAAGAGAAACTCGCTGTATATATCATCTACCAATGAGACGAGCGATAGAGAGCACTTTTGCGGCAGTGTTCAGAGAGTCAGAGAAAGGATGGGGAGGAAGGCCTAGGCCCGGCAGGATGGACCGCCGAGTCCGCGTATGGCAATTCAAGCGCCCGCGCCACCTGGCTCGATATTACGTAACGTAGTCCGTTCAATTTATCATCTCTTCTCCGTTTTCACTGTCGCTCACTCGCAGGTGTCCGCGCCCAGCTCCCGTCGCTGGTGAGGCCCTGTATTGAGAACTGCGTACAGGCAGCGGCCTAGGACCTCGACGGCTGCTCCGTGTACGTCCCTTCCGTATTCTAAATCCCGCGACATGCTTGTGCTGACGCGTACCGCCGCCGTAATCGCAGGACCGACGTGCAGTGCCTAGCGCGCGAACAAGTTGAAGATCCAGCAACCAGCCCACTCTAGGTCGACTCGGAAAGCCCCGCCCCCTCTACCCACATGACCGGGGTAACGACGAGCGCGAACACCACGTCCCTCGCGAGCCCCACTAGCCTACTCTCTGAGTCCATTACTGCCACAGCGCCCGTCGCTCTGCCGCGAGAATGAACGCTGCCCCGCGCATCGGGCCCGGGGATGTGGTGAGTGTACTTTTCCTTTGGGCCGTGCTTGGGGCGGCGGCTGTCTGGTGACCTTCGCCCACATTCGCTTGAATCGGGAGGTGATTCTCGACGCTTGCTTCACGACGCTCCGGTCCTCGTTTTATGTCGAGCTCTTGTGACGATTCGCCCCCGTGTCTCTCAAAATTCATTTACATGGGCCCACCGCACCTGTGAGTCGCATGGGGCTGTACTTCCCATGTGGCTGGGAAGGCAACGCAAAAGCACCTTCTCAAGCGCGTAAGTGCACTCCTGGTGTCTTTCGTGTACGCAGTGTTGATTTCCGCGAATCCAGGATTCGAATAGTAAACGTAAGCCTATTGGCTCATTGGGAGTTCCAAGGAACCTAGCGACCAAGTGCGCAACTCGATCGAGGAACCCGATCTGCGGCCGTTCCCGCCGTCCCGGGGTGTCTGTGAGTTTCCCGAACACGGCTGAAGACCGGCGCGAAGCTCTGGCCATGCCCAAGTACCGCACGGCTAGGCAGCGTATATTACAGCGTACAGGGGGCCACCCGCTCCAGCCACACGCGATAAGCAGGTGAGCGGCATTTATTCATTTGTAGCTTGCTTCCGCTATTGATTATCGTCGCGTAACGTTAACGCGGACCGTCTGCTCACGCGTCGTTCTGCGCCCGCCAGATTTCCATATAGGAAGCGGCCCGCCTTTCGCAGACGCAACGATCCTGCCTTTACGGGGCGACACGAGGCGGCTCGTTCGTCGTTCGCTCCGCGTTGTTCCCTGCATGTGTCGGACGACGTACTTCCCGCTGGATACACCGCCTTCAAAGGCGGGGTTGTATAAAATCCCCAGTCCCACGACCAGCTCCTTCGTCCGCTACCCTCTCGTCCAAACTACACCCCACGGACCGACATGAAGCTCACGCTCTTCTCCTTTGCCCTCGTCGCCGGGTTGACTACGGTGTATGCCCAAATCCTGACCCCATGCATCGCCAACTGCCTCATCACCGCTGGGAGCGAGACCGGCTGCAGCACGTACGTTCTCTCCCTTCCTCACCAGCGCGTCGGTTCAGAACAAGCACTGACGCTGACACTTGCTCGGGGGCAGGTTGGACGTCGTCTGCATGTGCGAGACCGAGGCGTTTCACGCGGACATGCTCGCGTGCCTCATCGCGAAGTGCACGCCCACGGACCTTCTCGTCGCAGAACAGCTCGACGCGGCGTTCTGTGGCACCTCAGGTGCGCTTCCCCGTTCTGTCGCTGATTCGACGCGAGATGAACTTGGGCTGACGGGCTGTGTGTGGTATAGCTTGAGCTGGTTGACGGTGTTCGCGCGGTCGGGATGTATATATAGGTGGGCGCGCGACGCTGAAGTTGGCTCTCGAGCGCTGTTGAAGTTGTACCTGCTTGTACATTTACACCCCGATGATGACGGCGAAACGTATCCCTTGTTGGATCGGGCGATAAATGGCATCCATACGACGACTTCAATTTGTGTCAGAGAAGAGGAAGGCCCAAGTCCACTACGGACCATCGCGTCAGACGAGGTCCGCGTATGGACATGGTCAAATACCCACACATGGCGAGGTGAGCCCTGTCCACCTGTCGCGGCCACCTCCTGCTGTTGCCTACCGCTGCAGAACGCTTGGGTTTTATAGTGCAAGGCAAGCCGTCCGCCCGCCCGTCCGCGTCGTCCTGCGCCACCCCAGGCTTGCACAGACGCCACGATCTGGCTTTGCGAGGGGCCACGCGCGGGGTCGTCGTTCTAACGCGTCATTCGATCCAGCTTAAACTTCCTTACATATATATTGAACGACGGCGACGACTTGCTTCCGATTGGCACATATATACGCACGGGTATCCATTTTAGTGGCCTCAAGCCTCAGGAGAGGGTCATAGTAAGACTCCGTGCCTCCTGAGTCCTGACCGCTCTTCCGTCTCACCTCTCGCCTTCGCCTCGCACACCCTCTCCAACGCGCACTATCATGAAGCTCTCGCTCCTCTCCCTCGCGGCAATGTCTAGCGCAGTGTGCGCACAGAACATAAGCCCATGCGCCGCCGGGTGCGCAATCTCCGCCGCGGGCGGGTCGGGCTGCAGTTCGTGCGTCCCCCCTCTCTTCAAGCTCCTCTCTCCCGCATATTAACGCTGACTGGGCGATTTGGTGTCGGGCAGGACGGACGTGCGCTGCTTGTGCTCGAGCAGGGAGTTCCAGGCGGCGCTGGAGGAGTGCCTGGGGACGGAATGTTCGCCCGTAGAGCAGAGCGACGCGCTGAGGCTCTGGGAGGAGCTCTGTGGCAAGCGTGCGTCGTCCTCTCTTTTTTTCTTTTATTTTGCGTTGATGATGAGACGCCGGGTGGTGGTGCTGATGGGTTGCGTTTGTGTAGCTTGAACGAAAAGAACGGCTGGGCAGTGGGTGGGCGCGGTCAGAACCGTTTCAAGTTGGCATGTTGGCTAGTAGCGGCGAGCGACGAGTCGGATGAAGGTAGAAATGCCTGTACATGTACATTGACGATGACGAGAAACTCACTGTATATATCATCTACCGTTGATGCAAGCGATAGAGAGCACCATTGCCGTGGTAACAGGTGGTTTTCTTATGGGAGAGAGGACCGCTAGAACGTGCAGGCCTAGGCCCGGCAGGATGGACCGCCGAGTCCGCGTATGGCAAATCAAGCGCCCGCGCTACGCCGTTCGATGACGCCATCTCACTGCTGTCTCTTGACTGAGGTTGACTCTCTTCGCCCCTTGCCATCGTTCCATCGTTCAACTTTTATACATGACTGTCACCAACAGTCTGGTTGGCTGGACGTGCACAAAGCTTATCAGGCTGTTCTCTTGACTTGAAGCCCCAGCCTGCGATCCCGGCTACTCGACTGTGCTGTTATCGCTTTCTCCGAGTCTCTGCTGGCACCGCGAGCTAGTGTCGTGGGGTGTATGAGGTGCGCTCGACTATTCCTTTTAGGCTCTTCCCAATGTGCTGATTAGTCATCGTAGTGTCGCTCCTGGATGATAAGTACATACTTGCTAGTGTGTGCGACAATCAAGACTTGGGTCTCGACTCTCGGTGAGGGCTATGTTTGAGACGCCAACCTTGTTTTCCCCGTCGCGTCTTCCAGCCTGTGCCCGCCAAACCCTCCGATCGACTGGCTTTTGTCAGGACTTCTGGTTCCCAGCATACGCTCAAGCTGCCAGAAGACCATTAGTTGGTGCCTTCGGTCGATCTGGCACCGGTGCCGCGGATGCTTGGTGTGGCTGAGAGGCTGTTATGGAGGAGGATGTTGGTAAGTGCCCTCAGTCCGTGCATATATGTCAGTGTACTGAGAGCAGGTGGTCTCTCAGAGGATGCAGAGGACGCATCTTCGAAGGTGAGTTCATGGTACGGGTCTGCCACTTAGGGACCTATTTTCTACGCTGCATACAGGCAAGCCTCAACGACGCCGCTATCTTCAGCCACCCTAGCACCCGCCTTCCTGAGAAACCCTTCCACAGGGCAGGAAATAGAGTCTCTCTTCCTGGGAAGCGCGCCTATGCAACATTGCGACCATGACGCGTGTCCCGGCAGCAGTTCAGCTGTCTGATTCCATTGATTTCCTGGATCGCAGTCATGCTCAAGTTGCCGCTGCCAGTATTGTACAGAGGAACTGCCCAACGCTGAGACAGTCCTGGATTGCGGATCTATTGCGGCTGGTGGACCACAAAATTCCCAACGCGGGCCCATGGACCCCGTTTCGCTGGTGGATGGTGGGCGCCAATCGGCGTCGAACCGTCCAGAGTAAGTATAGAGTGCGCGATCTCGTGTGTCGCATGATGCATTCATCAATTACCACCAGCGGGGAACTCGAACCGACGAAGCAACCCCCCACGGCGGACGCCTTTGCACCGTGACTCCGACGCTGGATCCGCGACCGGCGCCGTCTCTTACAGCCCCCGACGCGCCGCAGACACACGCTCACACTCCATCGACCACCGGCGACCACCGAACGTCCGCCACCCGTCGACGTCCTGCATGGAAGCGAGCTAGCAATCCGTCTGCCACTGATACTGCCTTCCGTCGTTCTCTGTCACGCACGCCTTCTGCGCGGACGTTCCGTAGCAGCTCATGTGTCGCCCCGGTACGGCAATGCATCTTCTCACCGCCCTTCTAAGGCCGGCCTTTGTCCATATGATGCACAGGCGCCGCTGCCAGATGGCCTGATCTGCCGCCCGCGAAGCGGCCGGAGCGGGCTTGCTCGTCCTTCTCTTCTCTGTGTCCGTGCACACGTCTCGATCGAACCGAACATCTGCCACCCGTCCCCTCCCCCGTATATAACTCAGCTCGGGTGCGCGGTGCCCTCGACCCTGCTTCGCCTCGACGCGCTCGTCCACTCGTTTTTCGCTACGCTAGCTCTCCGCGTCCCCGCGTCCCTGCGTTCCCCACCAAGCGCGATGAAGTTCGCTTTCCTCTCGTTCGTCCTCGCTGCCGCCTTTGGCGGGGTGGCCGCCCAGAACCTGGATCCGTGCATCACCGGCTGCCTCTCTTCGTCCGAAGCAGCCGGCGGCTGCTCCTCGTACGTCCCCTAGCGAGTTCGTCCATCCGTCCCTCCGCCCTAATAATAGGTTTCCACGCCTCCTCGAGCAGAACGGACATCCGCTGCTTCTGCACGAGCTCCAAGTTCCAGCAGGCCATGGCACAGTGTCTCCAGGCCAAGTGTACTCCCCAGGACATACAGTCCGCCGAGGCGTTCGAGGCTTCGGTCTGTGGCTCCAACACCAGTTGTGCGTCCCTTCCCTTCTGTGTTTCCGCCCCGTTCTCCCGCCATCTGCTGGAGAATGCTGATGGTTTGGTTTGGTTTGGCTTGGTTTGATGCAGCGAGCTCCTCTTCCTCCTCCACCACCACCTCCTCGCACTCGTCGTCGTCGTCGCACTCGTCGAGCTCGTCGAGCCACTCTGCTTCGAGCAGCTCCCACAGCACCACTACGACCGGCTCCTCCCACTCGGAGTCCTCGCACTCCTCCAGCTCGGAGAGCCATTCGCCTTCGAGTACCCCGTCATCGGGCGTAAGCACCACGACCTCGTCTGGGTAAGTCTTTCTCGAGTCCGCTGGCAGCCCGCCGTAACCTTATTTCTCGGCGTTTCTGACGCAGCTCCGCTTCCTCCTCCGCCTCTGCATCCGCGACGTCCTCGGGCTCCAGCGTTACCGCCAGCGCGTCCTCTACACCCTCTACGACCCTCACTGTCCCCCCGACGTCTACGGCGCCGTCGGGCACCATCGCGACGATCACGTCCTCTGCGAACCCCACCTCCAGTTCTCCGGCCAACGGCGCGATGCGCGCCGGGGGCAGCGCCAGCGCCGTCCTCGCGGTCGCGGCGGGAGTCCTAGGTGTCGCGTACGCGTTGTAAATAGTATGACCAAGCGGGGGAGAGTTCAGAGCGGACTCGGGCTCTGTGACATACGGGGCGGGACTGTAGCGTCGGGGTCGAAAATGTTGTGTGTTGTAGTCGTCGTGATGTTGTGATGATGTGATTGTAGCAGCGCGCGCCGCACTCGGACCGTGCGGCGTGTTGTATACCCCCCGTCATTCGTTCGTACATCGTTCCTTGGTCGAAGGAGAAGAAGAGAGGACGGGCCTATGGAATCCGACATGGGCGATCTCCGTCCGGTTCGAGCTCGGGCCCGAGTGCTGGTGTTCCATGTATGCTTTGTGGGGTATGTCGGGTCCGCGAATGATCGACGCTCCCTTCGTAGTATATTATCGTAATTATATATACGTGTTCTGTATCTCGGTAGGAGGGTGTATTGGATGATCTCTTTACAAGGGACGATGCATTTGCTTCGACGTACCGCGAGATGAGGACATGTGGTAGCGGACCGGGCGGACCGCCGTGGACGTGGCGCTATGTCTTTGGCTTTGTTTGGCTACCGCCCTCGTCGTCCATAATCCTACTCATGGTCCTCGGTTCCAGGACACCGTCATATCCTATCCCTTGTCTTGCAAATCCTATAGCTGGGCGCGCATTCATCGACTTTCGCTGCACGGGTCGGCGCGCGGTGGCTGGCCGAGCCCCAGAACCCTCTTTCTGCCGACTTCCCGTCTTTTTTTTTTCCCATCGCCAAGACCCCTCCGCCTCTCCTCGCGGGCTAGGGGAATTACGGTACTTCCGCCTCCGCGAACCTATATAGGCGGACCACAAGGGGTACGTCCTTTCCTATCCTTGAACTGAGGGGGACGCGTCTGGCCTCAACCGCGTCCATCGGAGAACTTATCAGGAAGAAGACGGTGCGTGTCCACCTCATCAGCCAGGATTGACTTGTGGTGAGGGAGCGGCGGCGGATGTGTCGTGTGCTTGCGTCGTAGTCGTCATCCCCGTTGGCCCGCAGATCGATGTGCCGACGGCGTCCACGTCACAGTGCTGTACTGTAAATATGCCCCCGCGGCAGCGCAGTTCGAAGATCGACGGCCCGCTGTCGCGTGTTGGCACATAGGATACATGCACGCTCCCTTTAGGAGCTCCCTCTCCCTCTCTCGATCTGAGCGGACGGCACGCACCGGTGCTGTATATAAGGAGGACGACCCTCGATCCACGGCGGGAACGGACCCGCCCCCTTCGTTCGCTCTGTCCGCCTGTCTTCAGCACGAACCGCGAATACACGCCCACCCGGATACGGCTACTACCGCGGTCGCTGTCACCGTCATGCACTCGAAGCTCGCGCTCCTGTCCGCCCCCCTCGCGCTCATCCTCGCCCTCGCGCACCACCACGGCGCGCGCGCACAGTACCAGGACTACGGCATCCCGCGGTGCGCGACCGCGTGCATGCAGCAGGCGGCCATCTGGGGCCGCTGCAGATTGTATGTCTTCCTCTCCCCTCTCGTTTGCGTCTTCCCCTAACCCCTGGCATATCTCTCGCGGCAGCACGGACATAGGGTGCATCTGCACGGCGCTGAGCGATCCCCCAGTCATGGACACGGCGGTCAAGTGCGAGCGGGGCAACTGCCCCCAGACGGATACGGGGGCGCCGACGGCGTTCGAGCAGTTCTTCGACGATTACTGCCAAGGGTGAGAGTGAAGAGTTGGGGTGAAGGGAGGTGCGCCGTGCCCCTCGCGCTCGCGGGGCTTCTGTTTTCGACATTCGGGGTAGGAGAGGGGGAAGAGGGCGGGAATCGCCTGCGGTCGTGATGCGTGGCGGCTCGCATCGAGGATGCGGGGCCGCGTCGAGGAGAGGGGAAAGGTTAGCCGCTATGGATGCCGCGGTAATGTTGTCCGATTGTCGTCTCCGCGTACAAGACACTGTACATTATAGAACGCTCTCACTTACATAAGCTTTTGGCTGCTGTCTTTCCTGGCCTCTGTAGTACTCTCTAAAAGACAGTCGGTTTGTGGCGCCATGACAATGGAAGGTCTAGGAGAGCTTTGGTGGTCCTGACTTTTGGATGCTCGGGACCGTGCCGGGGGGTATCCGCCGAGCAAAGTTAGACTTTGTACTCTCCCCATGGATTGAATATCCGGTTTTCTTTTTACCCTCGTTGCTTCCATACTCCGAGCTTGTTCTATGTTCTCAAGATCCGCCGCCACCGGTAGAAGGCGGCGACTGTGATACATATTCACGTGCACGTACTATTTTCGTTACAGCAGATTCACGAATGGATGGCGCGTCTCGGAAAAAATTCGACGTGTTCGAATCTTCCGAGCAACCTTCCGACCCACTCTTCCAAGCCATAGACGCCCACCGGTCCTGCCCGAACCGGCGTGGCATGTTTGTCTACGTTCCAGAAATGGCAACGGGCCCACCCAAATCGAGGTTGGATGACGTCAGCTGGCCCTCTGACTTGCCGTTTCCGGCAAGACCTGCCGGCGTCTATGGGCTGGAAGATTGGTTCGGAAGATTGGTCGGAAGATTCGAACGCGTCGATTTTTTTCGACACGCGTCATCCATTTGTGAATCTGCTGTAAGATAGTAGGGATGATCGTGTCCGAGCCACTGCCTCCCCACTGTTGCCCGCCATCGAGTAGCACGTATAGTGTTATGTATGCTACACCATCCCCAGCCCTCTTCTCGTACTTCGATATAGGTACATTTTGGGAGCCCACAGTCGAATCTATCCACCCCAGACCAGAGCTCAGGCCTCGAGTCGTAACCCGACGGCTGCTATTCAATTCACACCTATCCTATGCTGTCGAAGTACTTATCGTTCGAGTCCACCCATATGCTGTCGACGTCGTCCAGCTCGCATATAATGAGTTCGGAGCAAGTGCGCCATACAGTGGGACTTGCAATTGAAGATGACGAAAGATGAGCAGATCGGCTTGAAGGGTGGAGCGTAGATAATGAATGGCTGGGTTTGTGGCCTCGATAAGTTTCGGTAGATGCAGGCAGAGAGTGTGACATACCTCCTTTCTGAATGCTTTTGACTGGCTTTCGCTATGTTACACACGATGGAGACGAGATGGCATAACAAAAACAAACAACCTACCACACTCCCTCGACGTTCCTATTAACGATCTACACCATCCTAACATATGCTGATATCTCCGCAGCCGGCAAACATTCTTGCCGCAAGCGCTAGCCACACCATCACAAATGCAGCCTCGTAAGTACTAACATGTCACGGTAACTTCGAACTCGCCCCTCCCAAGGCTGGCACTCCCGGGCCGGCTCCGAGACTCCGAGTTACGGACCAACGATGGCGTCCACAGCAGTAGCGACGACCGCCGCATCGGATCTCGCCTCCGCGGATGTGCAAACCATCTCTTTCTAGCAAGGCGAATGACGCGTTTTGTCGAGCATGATTGATTTCGACACCTTGCCGCGTACTAGACATTGCGTTGCCCGCCCTACAACGTTGCGTTCGTCGCGTCAAAATGTTCATTCGTATTTCGATGTACTGTGAAAGGCGAAGCGCGTGCAGACATCCAAGCAGCAAGCTCCAAATAGGAGCCCTGCCAGTTGTGCAATCACCCGTCCTGTGACAGTTACCTCGGTTGCACGGCCGAGCCAGTGAATCCTCCTGGTCGAGGATGAGAAATCTGTAAGTGCCGTATTCAATGCCGTGATTAGCACGGAAAAATACTCACAAATCGGGCCAGGGCGGCTGGATGGTTGGCTCGCAACTGACGATGTACAGGTCAGCGATGATCGCTCGTCAAGCCCGAAGACGCTCACCTTTGCCTCCCCTCGGTATGAACTTGGGTTTGGGCGAGAGCGTCATAATGGCGTTCCAAACTAGAGATTTGATCTCCTTCGTCAGCATTGTCTGGAGCTTCTCTTCCACGGCCGGGGGCAGCGGCGGGACCCAGCACGGCGGCTCATTTGGGGCGAAGTTTATTTCGCCCTCGGTGGGGAAGAGGTTCAAAACGTCCGGCCGGAGGCCGTACGCCGCCTTGGTGGCCCTGTAGCACAACACGCACGTGCGGCAGCTCGTACGCGTGCAGGCGACGAGGGAAGGGCAGGTAAGCTGACGGGGTTTCTTCTCGGTCTCCGGACTCGGGACAGGGATGGGGACAGCGAGATGGGTGTTGACGATCTCCATGAGATGCGTCATTTCCGGGTGCACGGACGCTTCGGCGACGTAGCGCGCCCATTTCTCGTGGACGGCGTCACGTTCGGTGCTGATGATCCTGTCCAAAACTTGTGTCGTGGTGCGGGCGTTGAGGAGGGGGTTGTACACGAGGTCGAAGAGCCATTCCTTGAGCCTCTCGGGGTCTCCGATGGTGCTCTCGATTTCGGAACTCCGACGCAGAGCTTGAGGGGGGTTTTCGAGGCGCCTGATGGTCAGATTGTGCAGCCAAGCGACACTGGAGGGATCGGGTTTCTCAGTTGCTGTAAACAGCATGATCGGGAAATCGATCGCCTTCACGATGCGGTCTACATATGTGAGGAGAGCGGCGGGCGAGGGGGGCTCTAGTATTTCCGCAAACGGGCTGATTAGAACGCATGGCACTCGGCATTGTACAGCGAAGGAATTCGAACATACCGGGGTATTTGCTGACATGCGTGTAAACTCTCTTCGCATCCCTTCGATGCATCCGGATGCGCCGTTTCTTGGTCCATGCCCAAAAATTCCCCGCAGCATCGATATCCGAGTTGCCCGAGCCATCGCAAGCCATGTCCGACTCGGACTCGGGAGCCCTCTGTATCTGTATCACGCCCAGGACGCACGTCAGCCCGTTGCGCCACTCCTCGACGTCGGGCCGCGAGCACCTGGCTCTCGCTTCCGACGCGTCCAGCTCGTCCACATCCTCCGGGTCCGACGGCTCTTCGAAGTCCGGGTCCTCCTCTATGACCCAGGGCTTCTCCTCCACTGTGCCAGAGTCCAGATCCGCCTGGAGCCTGTCGCGCAGCTGGCCGTATTCGCGCGCGTATGGACCCAGGGAGCGGCGAAGGACGGAGGTGATCAGCTCGCTTTGAGCGGTACTACGAACAGTACTAGTGATGGGTGAATCTGGGCCTTCATCCGCACGAGCGAGTTTCTGAAGGAGCGCGATGGTGGTTTCGACGTAGGTCAGAAATGCCTGGGGGTCAGAGTCCGAGTCGGAGGAGGCGGCGACGAGGAGAGTGGGGACGCGTCGGTCACCGTGGCGCTTGTCGAGACACACCGCGCCCGAGAAACCTTTTGTGTGGATCCCGAGAATACGAACGATGGCATCTTGAAGGGAATTGACGTCTGTGGGGAAATAGTTTGTTTGCGTGTAGGTAACCAGCTTGGTGCTCTCGGACAGGACGAAGAGCAGCTCCGCGACGTTGGGCATATAGGATTGGTGGACCGGGGTGGGGGCGGCCACGATATGGCACTGGCAGAGGGTCTGTCTGAGACTCTGAGTCGTATATCGATGGATAAGCCACATGCGGCGGAGAATCAAATTTACAGGTTGCTCACCTCGGTTCGGCGGAACTGTGGATTCAGTCTTAATAGTAAGATGAACTACGGACATTTGATCGTGCAGGATGACGAGCCTAGCGCTGAGAGGTGTCCGACCCTGTTTCCAGCTACAGTACGTGGTGCGTGTCCCGGCTCGCGGCGAGTCGTAGTCAACCCTCGGGAAACCGTACTACCGACGAGCGCATAGACTTAACACGAGATTAACAAACCCCGCCCCCGCGGATCGATGTCATTACCATTAGCGATCTACACTACCTCAAGACGTACACAAGTTAGCTGGTATCTCCGCTGCCCGCACCCTCATGAATACATACAACGCCGCCCTTCCCTCTCCTCCCCATACACTCGAAATCACAAGCCGACGACAGCGCCCACAGCGACAGCGACGACCGCCGCGCCCACCTTGGCGCTCGCGTACGCCGTCGGTGCGACTGAGTTTTGACTCTGGCTCTGGCTCTGGCTTTGGGATTGAGACTGCGTCTGACTCGGCGCGGGCGCGGTGGTCGTCGCGCTGCCCGAGCCCGCGCCCGAGCCCGCGGAGGTGATTGTGGCAAGTGGGACTGTCGTGGTGAATGAGGACGAAGAGAGAGAGGGAGAGGGAGGGGGAGAGGGGGCGCGCGGACGGTTGAGGTTAGCGAGTTGGTGGGCGGGGATGAGTGAGAGCGGGAGGAGGATGAGTGGGAAGAGGCCGAGGAGGGGAAGGGGGAAGAGGAAGATGTGAGCGATGAGCCGGAGGCAGTGGAGGAGCTAGACGCACTTGATGAGAAACCTAGACGGAGAGAAAGGGAGAACGGGGGGGTGTGGTCAGCTCGGTTCGTCGACTAGGAAAACAGACGCTACGATCGAATGGTTTCGGAGGCGCAGCATCATGACGAAGGACGAGGAAGAGCTGTCGGGGCGCGGACGACACGGATATATAACGCGTCCGCCGGGGAGCACGGAGCGCAGGAACCAGGAGAGGGCGACGAGGTCCTGGAACGGCGATAGGCACAACGAACAAACGCGGTTCGCGCAAACCATAACTGCGCATGCGGGATTCAATCATGACAGGTGGAGTGTCACGCTGGCGCTGTCGAGGCCAGACAGCGGTATAGCCACCGAACAGCCACCGACGGCGAGAAAGCCGTATGGCCGGCACCGCATGCGCGATACGACCTACCCGCCGCCACCAGGACAGGCACAAACGTCGAGAGGGCAGCAAGAATACATTGAGGGAAAGAGAGGGGAGGGTATGGTATGAGGAGACTCACCGGCGCATTCGGTCTGGAGAGCGACTCGGCAATTTGGAGAGTTAGGTCCTACACCGTGCGGTTCCTCTGAAGACGGCCGAGCGCAGCCTGCTACACTGCCCATGTGGAGTTCGTGCAGACATTGCGTGTTCATCCTACAAGCACGACGTCAGCCGGCTCACAAGTCGCCCATCGGGGTCGAAAGACGATAACGTACAGATTATGACCGTTCGCAGTCGCAGCCGGGCCAATACAGCCGAGGAGACACTGGGAAACCTTCTGGGCGAGCACACCGGCGCGGCCGCCGGTCTCGAGGGAATGCGAGGTTGGGCATGAGAAAGGACTTCAAGGGGACTAACCGGGATGGTGACTCGAGAATCGACGATATGATGGATGAAGGATTTCTAGAGACGAGGTGTCCCCCGGTCAGCGTTCAGACGGTGCCTCTTGACGTGGCGTATCCGCCGATTATTCTGCTGAGCGGAAGTTTGGAGCTCATCCAGATGGATTAACACGCGCCTGCGTGCATCATAGAAGGTCATAATGTGGTATTGGACGGTCGCACTGGGGAACGTACAAATGGCGGAACCGCGAGACGATGCGGATAGGAAGGTTGGTAGCACGCCGGAACAAGTCCCCGTCGCACCCAGAGTCGGTCCTCCATAGAAGCATAGGATCCAGCTGGAGTCTGGAAGCGTATAGGGACCCAAATCCGTTGCGGTGGTAGTCGGCTTCGAGGGTATCGAACGAAATGATGCTGTGCCATTCCGGGAACAGTGGCGGGAGACAACGGAGGAATGGATGAAGTGGCTTCGATGCGATGTAATACGTCGGACTCACAGGGGTCCGTCCGTGGATTGCCATCCCATCCATCCTCCTGGCTTGTCGCTTGAGACGGATCAGCTCTTGTTCAAACTTGAATCCGTGGACATCTTCATCGCTCGTGCAAACGGACGGAGAAGGCACCTGACCTCTCGAAGGTTTCGTCAGACGAAGATGGAGAGTTAGGTCAGAAGCCGCAAAGGAGTCAGACTTGTTGCCCAGCCCGGCACGAAGAGGGGATCCAGTCGATGGTTGGCAACAGAAAAGAGAGGGAGAGGGAGAACGAAGCAAGAAAGCATACTCCAGAGGGCGAGGCGGCAGAGGCGCTGATTGTGGCATCGAGTAAATATGGACAAATAGTCGTGTGGGCTGTGCCGCTGAATGGCTGCCATCGACTCCGGACCTATGTCCACGTTCAGTATTTGTCTCTACAACTCTTACTACCATCGAAACTCCTGGCTTGGATGCATTGTTCTAACTAGATGCGCTCGATGTATTGTTCAAATCCTTGCATCTGTTCTAGACTTCGGCGGAGCAGCCTTGGGCCATGCGGAGTAAAGGTTCGTCATTTGTCGTCGCATGTCCCCCCATTTATCATTTTACTATGTTAGAGTTCTAGCGCTTACGACCGTCGACGGCATCACCCGCCAGGGGGGGATTATATTGTCGTGTATCACAATATGAACAACATTCGTTCTTCTCCTCCTACCACGACGAGCGTGTCCGGCCTCTGACCCGTACGGCCTCTTCGAGGTGTTAACATACTACGGTCCTTTCCATGTGATGAAGCAGGAATCTGCACGGAGGTCTCTTCCCCTACATTGCGCGTAGCACGCAGGGTGAAGATATCCGATCCAATTTTTACTACCGGCGGTCCCAGTCGGCGAGGCTGAGAACATACTCCTGGCTGATGTCAGGCTCAAATGGTCATTCTGCGACTCAGGTGTATACGGTTCCTATTGTTCACTTATCCACGCACTTACTCACCGAATGGCAATTCGGACACTCCCAGGGATCTCGAATTGGGCGGACGGACTTGGAGAAGCGGCGGCGTCTACAGTATATCAAGAGCCCCCCTTGAACCCGGCGCAACTAGTGCGATTTTGGGTATCCAGTGACGGCCCCTTTTCAGGGGTCTTACATGGCATGTCGTACGTGTCGAGCGAAGTGCGCTTCCGTCGTCCGCCCTCCACTTGCTAGTGCCGCATTGTCGTATTTACCTGGCCAGTGCGCTCTAGGGTACATATAAATATCTGTTAGAATGAAAGGTCGATGGTGTATCTTGCTCTCCACGTTGATGGGCTGAACCTACACCGCCAGATTTTTGACGCCTGGGTGGAGGCTGGAAACGCCATGCGAGACGGATGATAGGAATGGCTGGTGATGGGCTGGAAATCGACCGGATGTCGGATTAGAACTCAAATGGTACCACTCTGGAGCCAGTTTCGCCCTGGCGGCCGGCTGTCGCACCGACCTGGCCTCCGGGTGATCAATAGGTGTTAACAAGCCTTTTATATCTCGGCTATAGGTTGTCAAAACACCCATCGGACGCCCCGGCGGGAGGGATCGGATTGCTGCCGCACCCGCAGCCCGACATTCCTGCTCACTCCGCAGTCCCAATGGATGACGTTCGTTCGTGAAAACACATTTATTGGATTTGTATCATACTAATACATGTTGTCCTGGCGCAAAACTATGCACGGTGCCGCCCACCCGCCGATATTATACAGAGACTAATGTGCGCATGGGACAGACGGATAGGACCGACCTTGGCTGCAAGCGACGATGCGGGAAGTTCCTGACGAAACACCCACCTCCGCCGCCGCCATGTTGAAGGGCAACTCACCTTGGTCTATAGTCCATGTTCGACAAGAGAGACTCGCCGAGAGGGCAGTGGGCGACAGCCCAAAGTGGAGGGGAGGGGACTCACAAGGCAAACATGAACCAGCCAGAGCCCAACGAAGGGTTCTGGTGGCCGGGATGATGGTCGTTGAATGGAGAGAATGCAGTGGCAAGTCGGGCTCCTTAAATCATACGCTGGCACTAATTGAGACTCCGCATAGGCGTGGGCGGCTTGGTGGGGGTGAGGACGAGGTGGACGTTGGGCTGAGAGCAACATGGACAGGGTGCGGTATTGGGATGGAAACGGTCTGGGTTGTGGCTATCGACGCTAGCCAGTGGCGGGCTGGGAACTTGGACAGCCATGGTACCAGCTGGGATGCCAACGTCTGACCCCCTGATGGGCCCGGACGGGAGACGGCTATTTCGAAAATAGGTGTGTAGTCTACGGCGAGACTGTACTGTACATTTCCGGCGCGAACTCTGACAGTACCTTCAGATACTCGTCGCCGAGTCCGAATTCATGCGCCACCCCTAGCTTGTTTTGACCCAATTCGACAAGGACTGCAAAGTCGCGTCGATTCCCAGCCTACGGACCCACTTGACTAGACTTTGAACAAGTACGGACATCGCGGAAGTGCGTATCAAAGTACCGGCCGGAAGGTGCCAAATGTTCAGACGGTCGCGAGTTATGGGGCGGCCTGGGGAGGGCCAGTATTATCTCGAACGCAGGCTGCTGACGCGGTTGGAGAGGGTTATTCTGCGTCGAGTGTTGACGGGGCGAGCACCACACGCACTAAACCCGGCTGACTACCCCGCCGAAAGGGATAGAACTAAGGGCATTGATCGCGATGTCGTCGTGAAGCTCTGTTGATGCGTCACTTTGCACACTGGCGACTGCGAATGGTGTCGATGTACGACACACCCACTGTCCATGTGGGCTTTCATTCGCGTCTTGTCTAGTACATCAGGAAAAAAGGGGTTGCCTCGAGAGCCATCTCGAGGCTCGAGAGCAGTCCGAGGCAGTCGAGTCAACCCCCCCTGTCTCGAGCGCTACCGAGCGGCCACTAGCGCCTAGATATTTCTCTCGAGACATGCATTAGTCCTCCCGAGACTCGGCGAGACATCGAGATACCTCGAGGAGACAGGGTTGTCCAGGGGTTATACACTCATTCCGGGCTCTTCCTCCTCCAGGCTAGCGGTAAAGGTTGAAGCAAACAAAGCATAGGATAGTATATGCCCAATCGGATCTGATATGGTACTTCGGAATATGTAGTGTTGCAGGGTCCGGTCCGGTCCCGGTCCTCAGGGTATTTTTCAGAGGACTGAGGACCGAGGACCGGACAGGACCAGCCACAAAGACAAGGACCGGGACCGGGACTGCAGTCCTCACAGGACCGGGGAGGACTGCAGTCCGGTCCTCAGTCCGGACCGGTCCTGGACTGGATATCAGTCCGGACCAGTCCGAGACTGGTCCGAGGCAGTCCAGGACTGGTCCCTACAGTGGTGGGCAGTACTGTTCATGCCATATCTCCGTTGTTTCTTATCTGGTCCACTTCTTTCTGGGCTTGTTGGATTCACCTCATGTCAACCTTTCCGACGACCTCACATGCGATGGATTTGGAGAAGAACTGGCCGAGTT
>BACB01005437.1:0-42876 GCA_000338015.2 Ganoderma multipileum BCRC 37180 | reverse complement strand
GGACCTGGCTGCTGTTGAGGGTCCAGGTCCGGAAGGAGGCCGCTGGTTTCCGGTCACTACCGACGATCCCGGAGTGGGTGGTGGCGGCTGCAATGCTTGATGAGCGTCCGGGACAGTCAGGTGACTTGGAGGCATGGTAGATGACGCTGAGAGGGCCGTGCCATTATGGATTCAACATCTCGAAACTCATCCAAATAGTATCTAGATTGAAAGCGAGAGAGTGACGTACCTTCCTGTAGCTGAACCGTTGGCGAGGCTGCCGCATCACCTTCATGGCGCTGGATCCACACTTGAGGAATTGGGCGTTTTGGAGTAGTAGTAGTGTTGCAGGGTCTGGTCCCAGGACCAGTCTGGGACTGGCCAAAAGACTGGGACTGACCATAGTAGGACAGGACCGGGACCGTAAAAATTTCGGTCCTGTCCCCAGTCCCGATCCCAGTCCTCAGCTCATGAGCAGGAGGTAAGAACCACCAAAGGACTGGTCCGGACCAGTCCTTCCACACCCCTAACAACTGGGCAAGGACCAGTCCTCCAAGAGGCAAACTGGATAGTGTTAGTGTCTGGTATAATGGGAAACAGCCTATCTATGGAACGAAAATGGTAGAAATAAATAGCGAATGGCATGGGTATGGGTAACCCGCACGGGTTTATATACCCGTACCCACACGGGTATGGGTACGGGTAGACTACCGGGGTACCCGCACTAAACCCATACCCAAATGGGGTCACCCGTCTCGTACCCGAAACCCATACTCACCACCACAGCGGGCGAGCGGCTGTGGCGTGGGATACCAATGTGTGCCCATATATTCATGTAAATAAGTATGTCTATTATCAACTGTATACAGAGAAATTTCTTTCTACGTTGCCTCCATCCCGTCATCGCACTCCCAGCATCCTCCACTAGCCAGCCTCACACTATGGCCAAGACTGCGAGCTCAAAGAAAGGCAACAAGGCACTGGCGGCATCAGCGTCAGCTCCCAAGACGCGGGCAGCAAAGACGGCCGGCGCGAAGAAGGCCGAGAAGGTCAAGAAGGTCGCCGGTTCAAGGCGCCCCCACAAAAGCCGACAAAAGCCGCAAAAACGCAAGCGGACGGATGAAGACTCAGACAGCCCAGAGCCTGACAGTCCGCCGCCAAAGAAGCCGAAGAAAACTCGGGCGAGAAAAGAGTTGCTGGGCTCTGCGGCCGAAGACGACAAGCTCGAGGAGGAAGGGCTTGCTATCATCGAGGACCACGGTACTGGCAGCAGCGGAGAAGACATTGTGGATGGGGAGGAGGCTACAGAGGAGCCGGAGGACATCGTGGAGATAGTTGACTCAGACGAGGAACTTGGTGCGCACGCTATACTCATTGTACTACAACTTGCCCGCGTTAACGTAAATGTATCGTAGACCGGGCCTAAAAACAGTGGCGCTCGCCAGTGTACGGTTTCTTCAAGGAAGAGGTTGTGATAGACTACAGGGATGGCCGGCGGTCGCACTTGTTCGAGTGCGCGAGGAAGGGCTGCGATGTGAAGATCAGGCAGTGCCTTGACACGGGAGACCGCACTTCGAGCGGCAACCTCTTCAAACACACGCGGCTCTGTTGGGGAGATAAGGCTGTCGACCGCGCGGTGGAACTAAATGACGTGGACATCGTTCGCAAGAAGTTGGTTAAGCCGAAAGGGGAATCGAAGTCAATCACCGACTTCTGGGATCTGAAGGGACCAAAGAAGCTACAGTACTCACATCGGCCTCTGACGAAAATCCAAACCAGGTCCGTACTTAGTCTCTCTCCTCCATATCAAGGGCGGCTCGTTGAGTGCGCGTGCAGAGCATGGGCTGTACGATGGGTGGCGGAGGACCTGCGTCCGTTCAAGACTGTTTCGGACCGTGGATTCCTGATGATAGCAAAGTCCGGGCGCCCTGGCTACTACGTTCCTTCTCTGTCGACTGTCTCCCACGATGTCAAGGTGATCTTCATTGCGACGCGCAAGCGCCTGGCCAAGATGTTGCAGGTAAGGCTCCGGGTTGCGCAGCACAACGTTGATTGAGGTACTCACCGGCCATGCACCACTGCTCAGGCTTATCCCGGGAAACTGAGCTTCGCCACTGATGCCTGGACCTCTCTGAATCACCACTCCTTCATCACGGTTACAGTGCATCTCGAACTGAAAGGCAAGCCTCTCAGGATGCTGCTCGACCTCATGGAGCTCGCAAAGGTGCATACCTGATTGTATGTTACAGCCTGCGAAAATGGCGCTGATGACTCCGAGTCGCCGCAGTCGCACAGTGGTGTTAACCTCGCTGTCTCGTTTCGAGACGTTCTCCTGGAGTTCGGTGTCGAAGATAAGGTTAGTTGAGGATCGCAATCTGCGCAGCGAAGGCTCGCACTCACCATAGCCCCCCCAGATGCTCAGCATCACGCTCGATAACGCCTCGAACAATGGAAAGATGGTGAAACACCTCGCAAAGGTCCTCCCCGCCTTCGAAGGGGAATACCATCACACACGCTGCTTCGCCCATATCACCCAGATCGTCGCGAGAAACTTCGTAGGCCAGTTCGAAGTGAAACAAGTCGCTGCCGAGGACGTTGAGGGTCTGGTTGATGAAGATGTGCGTGCCCTCCTTGCACTAGCCGAGAACATCGAAGAGGAGGAGCGGGAAGCAAGGCTCGCTCTTTTGCGTGAGCAGGGGTTGGAAGATGAAATGGAGGATGACAAGGACCAGAACGAGGGCAAAGAGGAGGGCGACGGTGAGTCGTGGGTTTCGGAGGTGGCAGAGCTGTCTGAGGAAGAGCGAGAGGAGTTCGAGCGGAAAATCCGGCCAGTGAAGATGGCCCTCGTTAAGGTTTGAACGGCCGGCCCAGATTATATGAGCGGTTAACTAACAAGCCGGTGTCTAGATCCGGAGGTTCGCCTTCAAAGTCGTCAATTCTTTGACAAAATTGCTCCCGGCCTGGCGTGCCGTCACAGCCGAGCTGAAGCTTCCCAATCAGCTTCTACCGCGGGATGTTCGGACGTGCTGGAACTCAACCTTCGACATGGCCGAGGAATCGTTGCTCTTCCGCAAAGCGATTGACAAGATGACCGACGAGGATGAAGGGTATGGCCTCAGTGCCTTCCGCTTGAAGAAATGCGAGTGGCAGCTGCTTCAGCAGCTCCGAGACGTGTTAAAGGTGCGTTTTAACATTCCTTCCCAGACGGACTCGCGCTAACAGCTTCAGCCGCCCGCTCGCCGCGAACCTTGTCCTGGCCAAACCTTATCCTTCTCTTCTCTCACAGTTCGACTCCTGGTGCGCCTGCCCCACACTCTCCTCTCCATCTTCCATGACCTCGCGAATGCTCTGCTACGGCGCACTCGATGACATCCTCTTCGCTCTTCTTGGCCCCATTCAACTTGGCACCTTGCAGGTCTTCAAGGACACCACCGAATTCTTCTCCCGCGACACTCCCAGCCTCGCCACCGTGATCCCTGCGATGGACTTCATAGACACGACGCTTACGAACCAGGCGTGCGACAACAAGCTCGACAAAGCAATTCAAACGGCAGCGGGACTCGCGAAGAAGACATTGAATCGCTATTACAAGTTAAGTGACCTCTCAGCCACGTATCATATTGCCATGAGTAAGTGCCATCTTCTCGCAGCCGCGGCTACTCTGGCTTCATCTCGCTCACCCCATCTTTCCGACAGTCCTTCATCCTCAATACAAGCTCAAGTACTTCGAGCGCGCCGGCTGGCCAAAGCACTGGATCGACAATGCTCGTGAGATGGTAGAGGAGGAGTACAGCTTCCACTACAAGCCGGAGGAGGGGTCCGCACAGGCAGAGGATGCGGAGATGGATGATGATTCCATCCCCGAGGTACGTCGCGACGTCTGTAACAATATAGTCCATATGTACTGATTGCAAACTTGGCACTGTCAGGGAGCAAACATCTTCGACCATCTCCCGTCAGTCAAACACGCCCGCTCCGACGCCATGGCTGCCGCAAACGAGCTTGAATGATACTTGTCCACCGGCATCATCAAGGTCGATAATCCTCTCCAATGGTGGACCGAAAACGCCAACGTCTTTCCTAACCTGTCACACATGGCGCTGGACTACTTGTCCATCCCGGGTAAGTCCATCCGTCTGTTCAGTCCATGACTTCCCGCTAACATGCACCTCTATAACAGCCACTGCCGTGGATGTAGAACGTGTGTTCAGCAAAGGTCGGCTCTGCCTCTCTCACATCCGCAACCGGCTCAGCGCGCAAACGACACGGGCGCTGCTTTGCGTCAGTAAATGGTCGCGTCTCAACCTTGTGCATGCCGAGGACATCAATGCAGCAGCTAGACTTCCCGACATCGAAGAGGAGGAGGACGAGGCATCAGTTCTGGAGGGGTGGGATTGAATCTTGAACACTCTCGACGCGAAGTAAGCACACTCCCATCAGGTATTCGAGTTATAGTCGGTATTTCTCGCGCATCATGTCCCCGAGTCTGTCAATTCCACATGCTTGTCGTGCCTCTCCATGTCTCTTAGCATCCAAATCGGTCATAGCTACAACCCATGAACCAATCACATCCCTTGATCTGATACGGTGTACTGTACAAACCGACCCCTTATCAACATTAGTATTATGTTTCTATCGGCTGATTTTTGTTACCGGTCCCAACCACAAGTTATATAACCCGCGGACTTGTTCTCGTCGTCTCCCCGCCGCACACCATGGCTTCTCTCGACCCTGCTCCTGTCGATGCGGACGTCTCTCTTGCCCTTCCGAACGACAATCCGCTGGCCAATGCCGCCATTCCTCACCCACTCATTCTATCCACGGATGCTCCGACGCCGCCACTTGAGCCTGCTGCTCCTCTGAATGTTGCGGAAACGGACCCGACTATGGCCATCTTCAATGCCGTCGCCGAAGCGGTCAGCGCCCCGGGCCCCACTCCACGCCTCGAGCTTCTCAAGGACTATTTCACATTCATCAATGGTGCTTACTTGTGCACCGTTGTCCTACGTATTGTCGGGCGGGACTCGACATCTCAGGTATGTGTTAACCTTCACATCTACTCCTGCATTCCCGCGCAACGTGGCATTGGACCGGATGCTTATTCTGCATTAGTACGTTTTGCCAACGTCCAGTCGGGCGCTCGCTCTACTTCCAGTCTGCGAGTTCATTCGCTGGGCACGCGCGTTCAAGGCGGGCAAGTTTGGGGTGCTGGATAAGCTCTCCCCCGGCTAGCGCCGCCTTCTAGTCGACTTCGCTCGTACCTGGGAGTTCTTCGCCCGCACTCCCTTTGCGCACCGAGATTGGGAAGTGTTCGCGAACATGCTCCGTTCGCTTGCGCGTGACCCCTGGACTCACTCAGATGATGGCATGAATGACGGAGGTTACGCACAGCTTTCTTTCCTGTCGGAGTGGGCGCGCATGAGATACCCGGTGAGATTCCTTTTCACTGAGCCTGTTGGGACACTATTCTGACATATATATTTCTTCTAGGCCTGGTTTGCTGTCCATAACGGGCCTATTGTTGCCGTGGCGTTAGGGGTTCCCCCGGGTACTGCAGATGACGGGGCTGCCGATTCGGACTCCGAGGACAGCTTGCCTGCTCTCCTCGATGATCTCGACCTCTCTGATGCTAGTTTAGATTAACTTAGCACATGTTATCTGTACATTGCATATGTTGAATCTCTATGTTGGCTCGCAAGTCTCCTGTCTCCGAGTGTGCCCTATAAAACCCGTGTGAACCCGTAAAACCCATGCATGGGTATGATACCCGTGATACCCATGTTACCCATTGTAGATACCCGTACCCATATGTACCCGTGGGTATGTGGGTATGGGTATTATGCGGGTATGGGTGTGGGTATAGGCCTTGATACCCATGGGTATACCCGCACCATTCGCTAGAAATAAATAGTAGTGTAAATGATGACTGAAATTATACCAATATGAACGAAAATGGCCCACAAATAATGGAGATATTGGGGATAGAATTAAGGTATAGCATAGAGGAGGAAGGGGGCAGGAAGGTGTGATTGTGGGACAACGACTGGGACAACTTAGGACATTATGAGCTTGTTTGAAAGCTGTGGTAAGGGAGATTCAAACGCACTTGGGTGCGTAAAAATCCGTTGAGTATCCAGGGAGCAATAGTAAGAACACTGATAGATGGAAGTGCGGAGAAAGAAATAGGTGTAGCGACGGAACCACTCAGTGAAATACATAGCAAGAGGGCTCTTTGAAAGCCACAGGCGAGAGCTATCCAACGCAAAAAGAAACAATGGAGTACGTGCCTTGGTGGCCGAGATCTAGGCCCATCATATGCTCTCCCAAGCCATCCCCAACCCAGAAACCTTAACGACTCGGCCAATTCTTCTCCAAATACATCGCATGTGAGGTCGTCAGAAAGGTTGACATGAGACGAATCCAACAAGCCTAGAAAGAAGTAGATCGGATGAGAAACGATGGAGATACGGCATGAACAGTGCTGCCTACCACTGTAGGGACCAGTCCTGGACTGCCTCGGACCAGTCTCGGACTGGTCCGGACTGATATCCGGTCCAGGACCGGTCCGGACTAAGGACTGGACTGCAGTCCTCCCCGGTCCTGTGAGGACTGCAGTCCCGGTCCCAGTCCTTGTCTTTGTGGCTGGTCCTGTCCGGTCCTCAGTCCTCAGTCCTCTGAAAAATACCCTGAGGACCGGGACCGGACCGGACCCTGCAACACTAAGTAGTAGTTTGTCGCTTGAGGAGCTAGAGTCGCCGTCCCGGTTACATAAGTGAGTCATTAGTTTGTTGCGTGACCTGGAAATTGACCTTGTACCGAAGCCTGTAGGGTTGCCACCACAACACCACCATTGTCACTCTCATCCTCGGATTCCGGAGGAAGGCGATCACTTTCGCCATCACTGTCTGCATTGCTTGTAGCGCCAGACTTATCCTTGTCCTTCTTCTGTTCTGCCAGCCATTTCTTGGCTTTCTTGAGTTCGCGTCGAAGGCGCTCTAGTTCAGACTCCTCCTTTTCTTTCTGCTGACGCTCTGCAGCAGCATGATCATGGTTTAAAATCGGAAATCCATGGGAGCCACTTGAGACCATAAAAGGATAAAGGACATACCAATTTCTCTCTGCTTTTCAGTAGCAGTGCGAGGGCGCTTTGGCTTGGGATCTGCTGCTGGCTCGCCAGACTCGTTCTGGAATACGAAGTCAGTAACTTGGGGGTCTTCCATGAAAATATATACAAGAGAAACCTACCTCATCGCCACTCTCTGAAGTGCGCACGATAGGTCACTTGGCCATAAATGAAAGAGCAAAAAGTGATGAGGGTGGGGGATGAAGGGATGGGGGAGGTGGGCGATGCACCAAACGTGGCTGTTGGGTTTGCAACATTTGGTGGCGCACCCTGAGCGACCGAGCGGAGACAGTGAGCACAACACTAACACCAAGACTTCGGCACTTCAGTCCTTATCCTCTCCGCTACACGTTATCCACTTTACATCCCCATCTACCCGTCATGAAGCAATACCACTGTGGGAAGTGTGGACACCCGACCGTGACCCTTCAAGGTCTCCATCAACATATTAACCTGACTCCGGAATGCAAGGATGCCATGAATCAGCTCATTAAAACCAACATTGAGAGTAGCAGAGTCAACCCACCTCCGGCAAGCATCCAGCCTGGAGCTACTCCTCCCGAAGCCCCTCTGACCAACTCTTCCGATCATCCAGAGCAGGGCCCGGAGCCCAGTGTGGAAGAACCTATGGTGGTCGAAGATGCTGCTCCTCCAGTCCATATTGAATAGGACAGTGTCGACCCACCTCAGCATGCCAGATCGCGACAGGTGACCGTTGAAGAGGTGGAGGATGTTGAGGCCAGTGGCTTCCCGAAACGTTCCTGGGTGGGTGAGTATCCCAAGGAAGTCGCTACAATTGTTGGACATGCACAGACATTTTTCGAAGAGCTCCTTGCGAAGCAGCAGGCCGGAGGGAAAGGTTTCTATGCCCTATTCGCAAATGCAGAAGAATGGGGCTTGGCGAGTTGGATGGCGACAAGTGGCTTGAGTTAGGAGAAAATCGAGAAGTTTCTCACCCTGCCCATCGTACGTCCGCAATATATCCCTAACACTCACATATCATCTCACGGTTGAGCTTCTAGACATGCAATCAGACACGTCCATCCTTCTACAACAAATACACGTACCTCAAGCGCCTCGATCAGCTTCCAGGCGGCACGGAGTGGGTCTGCGATGAGTGGCAGGTCACTGGAGACGTCCCAGATGAGAGCGGAACACCCATGACCGAGGACATTGAGCTGTGGCAGCGCAATCCCATCGAGTGCATCCGCGAGCTGATCGGCAACCCCGTCTTCAAGGCATTTCTGAGGTATGCTCCCGAGAAGTTGTTTGAAGACACGGACAGGACAGCCAGGATCTATAATGAGATGTGGATGTCAGACTGGTGGTAGGATATCCAGGTGAGTTAGTAGCGTATGGGCACGTACGACGTGAATGCTGATAGGCTGCGGGCAGCCGCAGGGCGACCTTCCACCAGGCACCACAGTGGCATCCATGATTCTCTCCTCGGACAAGACACAGCTCTCGCACTTCTCGGGCGACAAGCAAGCCTGGCCTGTCTATCTCACCATTGGTAACATCGCTAAAGCTGTGCGCCGTCAGCCTTCCAAGTGGGCAACCATTCTCATTGGCTACATACCTGTCACCAAGCTTGAGTGTTTCACGAAAGGCAAGAGGCGTTCACTCGAGGGTTATCATCTCTTTCACGAGTGTATGAAGATGATTCTCGAACCGTTGATTGAGGCTGTGAAGTCCGGAGTCGAAATGACCTGTGCAGACGGTGCCTGCCATCGTATCTACCCCATCCTCGCCACCTACATCGCAGACCATCCCGAGCAGTGCCTCATCTTGGGATGTCAGGAGAACTTCTGTCCGAAGTGTTCCATGCACTCCTCGAAGCTCGGCGAGCCAGTCTATTCTGTAATGAAAGATCAGACATTAGTTTGGGATCTCATACAGGAGAAGGTGGGCAGTGAGAACTCTTCCGACTTCAAGGATCTTGGTCTACGTCTTATTGACCCTTTCTGGCGACACTTACCCCACTGTGACATCTTCTCATGCATAATGCCCGACCTCCTCCACCAGCTCCATAAAGGCATCTTTAAGGATCACACCGTTTCTTGGATGACCTCCTGTCTTGATGGCAGAGCCAAGGAACTTGACTGTTGATTCGAGGCCATACCGTCCCATCCATCGTTGCGTCACTTCAAGCGCAGCATCTCGCTGGTATCACAGTGGACAGGTACGGAGTACAAGCAGATGGAAAAGGTGTTCATTGGCGCCATCACTGGCACTTGTGACCCGGACGTTTTGCGCGCTGTCTGTGCGGTTCTCGACTTCCTTTACTACACTTATTTCGAATCCCACTCCGACGACTCTCTCGCCCGTCTTGACGCCACCTGGACTTCATTCCACTGCCACAAACATGTCTTTATCCGTGAAGGCATATGCGAACACTTCGACATCCCTAAACTCCACTCTGCCTTGCACTACCCCCTCTCCATCTGCAAGCTCGGCATGACTGATGGCTACAACACCGAGCAATTGGAATGGCTTCACATTGACTATGCCAAGCGGGGGTACACAGCATCGAACAAACACAGATATATCCAGCAGATGGTGATCTGGCTGAACCGTCAAGAAGCGGTCAGCTGTTTCCAGGCATTCCTCGACTGGGCTTCACCACCAACACCGGAGGTGCCATTGTTGCTAGAGCGAGAAAAGGGCGAAGACGAGAATGAGGATGAGAACAAGGATGGGGATGTCGTGATGGGCGAAGAGGGTGCCACTGGTGAGCAGCCGCCACAGTATATTGTTGCAAAGAAGCCTGCATTTGCGGGCATTACCGTCCGGCAACTTGTCCGCGATTATGGCTGTACGGACTTTGTACGTGCCCTGGAGGAGTACCTCTGTGCCGCAGCGCGATCTCGCTCTCGACAGCTCCCCATCCCTGCCCAGTTCATCTACAGCAGCACTTGCTTTGCGCTATACAAGTGCATCTGCATCTTTCTTCCGCCTATGCACCAAGTCTCTCCCCTCCCCATCAAGGATATCATTCGTGCTACCCCTGCTCAGCCTGCTTGTCCACTTCGTCTGGCTGTTCCAGCACATTTTGACACAGTCCTTGTCCGTGAATCTCCACACTCTCCTGCCTCTCAGAACCCTCTAGATGGTACGTCCACCCTTCTGGCCATCTACATCTCCCCCAGCATCTGACTCTCAGACTCCTTTCCATAGGCCTCCATGCTGCCCATGTCCGGGCGATCTTTCACCTGCCTTTATCATATGGGGAGGATTTCCAAAAAGATCCTGTCGCCTTTGTCAAATGGTTCACACCATTCTGTCAGCCAGACCCTGATTCCGGTATGTTCCAAGTTTCTTACTCGTCACGGAACCATCGCAGGTGGGTTTCTATTATTCCTGCCTCACAAATAGTTCGTAGCATCCATCTTATTCCAAAGTAGGGCAAGCAGATTGATATGTCATGGACATCTCAAAATGTACTTGATAAATGCACGAGGTTCTATGTTAATCCATATTTACGGCACCATGACTTTGTTCTGTTTCGATATCTATATGACAAATACATGTCTTGAGGGTTCTGCCATCCCTGCCCGTATCTAATATTAGCTTTCTTCCCTCTTGCACTCTGAGCTCTCGGGAGAGCTCATGTGCTTGGCGGTGGCATCACCGAGGCCTCGCGAGCACTCGTGAGCCCCACAGGGCGTCTCTCGAGGCTGTCAAGCCTCGCGAGAGCTCGCGAGCACCTCAACCAGGCTCTTGAGAAAATCGTTTTTCCGGATGTACGCTTATATTTATATGTCATTCATGGCATGTACATCTGTTACTCCGACTCGGCTCTTCACTGTCCGGATTAAGTACAGCAATACTCGTCCACTTTCACTCCAATGACTGTGGAATTGCGCTAGTTAAAAATTGGTTGGATTGATCACTGCAAGATGGTTATCAGGATGCGATAACCTAGGCAAAAATTTCCGCTCACCTATAGGGCGGACTCTGCCATAATCATGTTCGCGGCAAAGCTGTTTGAGATCACCAATGAGACGGTTTCGCAACCTCTTGTACACCACCGGTCCCATTGGCGCGGGATATGACCAGGCGATATCTAGCTCTTGCAAGTTCATATTCCGGGGGCCAACACCGATGTTCATTCTGAAGACTTGATTGTATGCCCTCACCAACATCAGGCAAGCGTAGCAGATGGGGTGGGAACAGGCGATGTACGGATCGATGGATATTTGATTGCCGGAAATATGATGAATGAAAGCACTCTCACAGTGCACAATGCCATTTGCCGTGACATGGTGCTCGGTCCCCTCCACCGCATGCACATTTCCATAGGGCTTAAAGGGGACCCAATCGGGGGACGCTTGAAAGGAGTGGTGCAGCTCCTTATCGACCATATCAGCGAGTTCACGCCGGTCTGCAGTCGCTACGAAATCGCCAGCAGCTCTGGGGACGTCAATGCAGACTACAGTCCAAGGCAAGTTGATTCTTTCTTTGTACTTCGTGGAAGTTGCGAAAGTGAGGATGGTGTCGACAGCATGAGAGAGACGATCGGCATCTAGTAGAAGGACTGGTAATGTTTATTATGCAATGCGTGAGTGGGCAGCTGCTGGCGTACGAACGATGCAGCGGTCGACTCACATGCAGACGGAGTCACAAACGTATCCTTGAACTGTGCGAGGACTCCAGCACTACGGTGCAATTCTAAGAGATCCTCGGTCGACAAGGGGTCGGAGTCTCGCTTCTCCGCCGAGTCGATCAGAAATTGGAGCTTGTCTACCAACGAAGCGTCTGCAATCCCCAAGTGCTTGACGTATCTTTCAGACAGGCTGGCAACATAGTCCAACATGCTTTGGCCGGCACCATCGCGACTGACGATGTCCAGAAACTTCGCATGGCAAACGTGATGGACTTCGGTGATGAAGGTCTGCTCAGGGATGGTGTATCGTTTCTCGGAAGCGTCCGGCCCATAGATGTCGGACTCATCGGACTCGTAGTCGGATTCGGAGTCGGATTCAGAGTCGGATTCAGAGTCGGATTCGGAGTCGGATTCGGAGTCAGAGTGGGAGGGAGGGGCCGATCGGACAGTGCGAACTGGAAGCTTCTGGATAAGATCGATCCAAGCAAGCAACTGGTCTCGCATGGCCGAAGGAGCGGAGGGGCTGGTCGCCATGTAGAAATGATTGCCATCCGCGCCGTTCTTGACAGCTGCCGATGCCGACTCGCACTGTGCACTGGCGAAGGAGCACAACGTTGCGAGGGCATCGAGGTAGTGGTATTCTTTGGAGGGTTCAGGGTCTTTGAGGTGATGCAGGACCTTCTCGGGGCTTGGTCGACGCGTTTGCCTGACGGCAAGGAGGATGCTAGAGATATGGTTCGGAGAGGTACGATCTGAAGTCGACATGGATGGCGAGGGAAACAGGAACAAGCTGAGGATAGATTTTGATAGCTGGATTATTCGGGTCGTTAACTCTGGCCTGGTGCGTGCAACAGATATGGCGTACCTGTGGAGCGAATGTATATTGGAGGGATATGGTCCGGTTCCGGGACTTGGATGCTCATGAAGCCGTTATTTCACGCGATGTCACGTTGTGACCACGTCGGGTTTTGTGGAACCCGCCTGGCTGCCGAGCAAGTCCTTCGTATGGCCTTCTGCACCAAGTCGCGAGATGAGAACTTTTTTTGTTGTGTTCGAGTGTACGTGCCTTACTGGATGAATCTGACCTGTTGGAGCAATCGAGAAATCGTCCGAGTAAAGCACAGAGAGTAGAATTCCGGTTGTCCTGTACGGGGTCGTCGTAGTACAGAGGCAAACGGATGAGTACGAAAAATACAACGGCGGCTCGTATCCTACGTCAGAAACGCCCGGCGAGCAGGCGCTCGCTTGCCTACAAACACGAATTCCAACATGACGGTCCTCAGACAACAACCTCCAAACCGTCGGTCCGACTTAAAATGGTGTCAGTGAGCAGCCCACACTGAAGTGTTGCAAGCACAAACGTCGGCGAACACAAGTTAAGTCATTGTCTAGTCGACACTCATATCAGACAGACCCGCTCACGCCGTTACAGTAAAACATTAAATCGTCAACGCCGCCACAGCACCACTATTAATTAACGATGACCACACCATCCAGAGCTGTACTAGTACCAGTATCCACACACACGTCCGCCACCTGTTGAACACCTTTCACCCCGCCCCATAGATAGATATTCCTGCCCAGCGACAGAGAATCTAAAGCTCATGCCTATATCCTTTCGGATTCACAGCCCGACGACAGCCCCAACAGCGACAGCGACGACCGCCGCGCCGACCGATCTCGCCTTCGCGTACGCCGTCGGCGCCGCCGCATTTTGACTCTGGCTCTGGCTTTGGCTTTGGGATTGCGTCTGGCTCGAGGCGGGGGTGGTGGCCGTCGCGCTGCCCGAGCCCGAACCCGAGCCCGCGGAGGTGAGCGTGGCGAGCGGGACTGTAGTCGTGGACGATGAAGAGGAGGAAACGGAGGCGGAAGGGTGCGTCGACGGGTCGGAGGATGTGGAAGTTGGCGGGCGCGAGGATGAGGGTGAGTGCGAGCGGGAGGAGGAAGAGGATGAGGGGTGAGAGGAGGCATGGGAGGAGGGGGGAGAGGAGGAGGAAGATGTGAGCGATGAGCTGGAAGGAGTGGGGGAGCTAGACGCACTTGATGAGAACCCTAGACGGAAAGAGGGAGGGAGGGGGTTATGGTCAGCTCGGTTCGTCACCTAGGAAAGCACGCGCAGATGGACGCAGGGTCATGATGAAAGACGAGGAAGAGCTGTCATGTTGCGGACAATACGGAAATAGCACGTATGCCGGGGAGCACGGAGTACAGGAACCAGGAGAGAGCGATGAGGTCCTGGAACGGCGATAGGCACAACGAACGAACGACGTTCGCGCAAACCATAACTGCGCATGCGGGATTCGATTATGACAGATGGAGTGTCACCTGGCGTCACGCTGTCGAGGCCAGACAGCGGTATAGCCACCGAACAGCCACCGACGTCGAGAAAGCCGTATGGCAGGCGCTGCAGCCGTACCCGAAGGCCTTCGGCCGGGCAGGCACAAATGTCGAGATGGCAACACGAATGGAGTAGAGAATGGAGGGAAAGGCGGAGAGAGAGGCACCGGACTCACCGGCACATTCGGTCTGGACGAGCGACTCGGCGTTCTGGAGGTCCTGCGCGGTGCAGCTCTGCTGGAGACAGCTCAGCGCGGCCTGCTGCAGCTTCGAGTTCGTGCACAGGCATTGCGTGTTCGTCCTTCAACGACAACATCAGCGTTAGCGTCAGCGGGCGGTCGAGTCGCTTGTGGGGGGGGAGGGGAGGAACGTAACGTACAGGTCACAGCTGTTCGCGGTCGCAGCCTGGCCGATGCAGTCGAGGACACACTGGGAGACGTTCTGGGACTGCACAACGCCGAAGAAGGCGCCGGCGAGGAAGGCGAGGGTGGGGATGAGCGAGAACCTCATGTTGTGACCTTGACGGGTGAGCGGACGGACAGGACAGGTGGAGGGACGGGGACTAGTCGGGATGGTGACTTGGAGGAGCCGAGAAGCGCACGACAGGCGAGGGATTTATAGCGGGGTGTCGGCAAGCTCACCTGAGGCATGCATGTTGCTGTGGCGTGTCCGTCCTCGCAAATGAGCCGACGATCTCGCCGAGGGGCGGTTTCGAAGGACGGATGGGCGTCTGCGAACTCATCACATAAGGGAAAGAAGCGAGCTTGGGTCCGCGAACTCGTCGATGGCCGCGCCCGCCGAGGTCCGTGCGTGGGTGGGGCGACGGAGAGCGTGGGCGGCGCGGAGCCAGCATGGGCGAGCGCGCTGCCACGAGAAGGAGAAGATGCGGAGTGTGTGGTTGCCCTGTGCGGGATGCCGCGATATCGAAGAGCATGATGATGATGACTAGGTTCGATCTCTTCGCGGGATGCATCAGGTGCGGGTGTTGAATAGATGGAGAATCCAGTCGGAGGATGCCAGCGCGCGGAGAACCTGCGTTCATCATCACCGCAGTGGGCTTCGGAGGTGTCTGTTGGACGGACGGGGATCCGCGAAGCGCGGAAGACGCCGGACGGATGAGATAAGGGTGCCTTCCTGGGGGGACGGAGCGGGGTTGCGGAGAGGCGGATGAGCTTACTTCGACAATGGTGGAGCTAGGACGTACGCGGCTGACGATCGAGTCGAAATCCGGCCAGAGTGCTCAGCGCCCCAAAGTTTCTTCATGACACGGTAAAAGCAATTATCTACCCTTGAGCATTTAAGGGATTGGGATATATTCGGGGCGACATGGGACTCACCAGGGCAATGTTCCGACTTCTGTGTCGGTTGCTGTGTCAGGATCAGGTCCCATCTAACCTTGCGTTGTGGGGCGCTGACGGCGGAAACATTGTGTCCTGTTCAGGTGAGCATCTCGACGGCTCCATCATGGGATGTGACATAGAGAAGGTGGATGGGATCGACGGCGCTCCCATTCGGCGACAGAGGTGACGCTGGGCGAACCCAGCGGTCTTTCTATGGCGAACATGCCAAGAGGAAGGGCGGTGAGCTCGGATCTCGCAAGGTACGCACGTTGCCATAGGAGAGAAGGGTGGCCGAGCTCGAGGTATCGTTCATGAGCATATGTCGCTGGAACATATGGTGAGCACCGGAGAAGAGATGAGCGAACTCACCAGTGCGGTTTCGGGGTCTGGACCGCGATGCAAACAAGGACAAACAACCACATATTGGGCGCTTACAGCGCTTCGCGTCTGACGCATTTGCACTGTGCCAGTTGTACTGTCTCTACTGAGCTCCCCCAACCACTCCCAACTGACCGAATCCTGCTTCTCTTGAACTCGTATGCTCCACCTCCATGTGGCTCAGCTACTTGGACAATCAGTACTTAGTTCCACATATCATCTGGGGCCCTACGGTTCATGAAAATTTTCTGAAGCACCTGCACCCTTGCACCCTTGTCGTCTTTGATCGGACTAGCTCGACGTTCGCCGAGGTTGGTTGGAGGGTTTAGGACAGGTACCGCGTTTTCTCCCCTTGCGTTGAGGATGACCAGCATCGCTGTGAGAAAGGAGAAGCGTCTGGACGTGCTCGTTTGTCTAGAGCCGCCGACTGAGGATGGAGGATGTCGCTGAAGGGAGATCGCAAAGATTATCCATCTGCCAACACGATTTAGTCTGCCTCTCGGTCTCCGACGATACAGCCTTCTAGGACTCAACTTGGAGACGAACCGACTCCTATCGTAAACGGCTCGCTGTTTGCCGGACATGTGCAAGTGGGGGATGACTGGAAAACAGGTCTGAAAAGACTATATGCACTGTTTCGTGTCGAGAGAGGTTCGTGGATACTCTTGGTTGTCTATTCCATTGCTTTCCGCCCCCCCTCGCTCGAGTGTGCATTTTATCCCTCCCGTCCTACTCGCTTGTCGTGCTGGGCCTCGGAGTCCGGACACCCTGCCCCTCCCGGTGCTCCATGCTTCACAAGCGTTTCCTGGAATGCAGTCGCTCTCGCTTTGCCTGGGACGGTGAGAGTGTCTTCCACGTCGATAACACCCGCCGAGACAGCTGTGGGAAGCGAGGTGAACGGGTGGGAAGTTTGGTAGGCGTATTTTAGTCGCCGTCGCCAGTCTCGGATGAAGTACACACTCTCGGTCTCGCCTTCCATAAGTACGACACGCTATAGTGAGTCCACTGCTGTTCTTCTTCTATTCTGCCTTCTGAGGGCAGTCCTCTAGAGATTGGGGAGTCGCGTAGGATGGCTGCTTGATGTCCTCCACCCCGGTGGTCCCTTGACCTCCGGCAAAACAGATCTAGAGGGACGACCTTGCGTTCTACCATCCAACCGTCCGCCCGCCAAGCTGGATTTCAGTTACACGCAATGAATGTGTGCGACACCAATCCGTTCTGCCACGTCATACAGCCAGACCACCCACCGCATTCCCGGTGTCGCGACGGAACCTCCACAACGTTTCAGGCAATCTTCCGGCGACCATCTGGAGCACGGTCCCGCAGCCTTACCATGGTACGTCTCTTGTGTTTTCGCACTATGCGTGCCATTCCAATACTTACTGTTCGTTAGACTCATTGACTTCAGACAACGGGTGTGGGCAGACACGAGCGCGGAGTCCCGTCGTCCGCGCTGACACACTCGTACAGAGGCCGTCGCTCCATGCTTGTACAAAAGCGACGACACTTCCCGGAGCGTGCTCTCCGCCTTTCCTCACCCACCGGTCGTTTCAACAATGCCCGGAGGAGGCATCTCCCGCATCCCCCCAAGCGCGAAGAGCGGAGATGTCCAGCCCGATGGGAGGTTCACCCTCGGCAGCTTCTCGATAGACGAGTACAAACCCATCAAGGTCATCGTCATCGGTGCCGGGTTCAGTGGTATCCTCGCCGGCATCAGGTACGTTCTTGTCGAACGGCATCGCGCGGCTGCTGATGTGTTCGCGTTTCAGGTTCCCACAGAAGATCCCGAATGTCGAGCTGACCATCTACGAGAAGAGTGCGGGTGTTGGCGGGACGTGGTATAACAATAGGTTCCCGTGAGTTTAGCGTACACAGTGACCCGTCCGTGATGCGGTGCTGATGGCTTTGCAGGGGTCTTACATGCGACATCCCCGCGCATACAGTACGTGTTAGGTGAAATACGCATCTCGTTACGTTCTATTCTACTTAACCGCATACCACAGTATCAATATTCCTTCGAGGACAAGGTCAGAACCAGTGTCTATCTCCCAACTCGACCACCACACTGAATGCACCCCACGCGCAGCGCGACTGGTCCGCCCTCTACGCCCCAGGCGACGAGATCCAGCAACACCTCCAAGACGTCGTCGACAAGTACAAGCTCGCGCCGCACATCAAGCTCTCGCACGAGGTCGTCCGCGCGCAGTACGCCGCGCCCTCCGGCAAGTGGCACGTCCGCGTCCGCCGCCCCTCTCCGTCTACTGGGGAATTGGAGGAAGTGGAGGACACGGCGGACGTGCTGGTGACGGCGTTCGGCCCGATTTCGCGCTGGCGCATGCCGGACATCGAGGGCATCGGCGAGTTCGCGGGCGAGCTGCACCATACGGCGGGGTATCGGCCCCCCGAGGGGAAGGGGAAGACGTGGAAGGACGATTTGGGGCGGTGGAAGGATAAGCGCGTTGGCGTAATCGGCTCGGTGAGTGGCTCCGTTACAAATGCGAGTGCGAGTGCGAGCGGGGAGTGTGAGGGTGGGCTGACGCGCGGGGGGGAACGGGATAGGGCTCGACGGCGATCCAAGTGGTGACGGCGCTCGCGCCACACGTCCCGAAGCTGGTGAATTATGTTCGGGGCCAAACGTGGCTGTCGCCGCCGTTCGCGATGGGATTATTTGCGGAGCTGCTTGGGCGCGAGCGGGGTGCGCCTGAGAACGAAAGTGCGTAGTGTGTACATTTTGTGTCTGTTGTATGCGTACTGATGCTCGTTTCCATCCCGAAGCTGCCCTGCGACCCGAGGAGCTCGAGCGGTTCAAGGCGGACGAGGAGTTCTTCAAGAGCGTGAGGCTTACGCTCGAGGAGTCGATGAACGTGAGCATCATACCCACCATTTAAACTGTCACAGTCCGCATGGCGTCTAATGATGGCTGCAGTCGATGCACTCATACACGCAACTTGGGAGCGAGATGCAAGCGCAATTCCAAGAGCTATTCAAGAAGAACATGGAAGAGAAGCTCGCGGAGAGGCCGGACATCGCTAGAAAGCGTGCGTAACATCTCATACGCTTGCCTACAGACCGTGTCGCAACCGGCAACTAAATGGTGTGGCGCCATCGTAGTCATTCCGGGCTTCCCTGTGTCGTGTCGGCGACTCACACCCGGACCTGGATACCTCGAGACCCTGTGCGAGGAGCATGTGAGCAAGACATATTCTTGTTAGAACGTCAATTGACCAATCGCACCAGGTCGAGTTTATCTCTAGTCCGATCAAGAGGTTCACGAAGACAGGCGTCGAGACGGAAGACGGGAAGCACCAAGAGCTCGACCTCGTCTTCTGCGCCACCGGTACGTCCCCTCGCCTCACCAATATCCTGCTCGCATATAACTACAACTGACGCGGCCTGGTGCGCAGGGTACGACACCTCGTGGCAGCTCCCGTTCCAGATCATCGGGCGGGACGGCGTCGACCTGAACGAGAAGTGGAAGCCGTACCCGTCCTCGTACCTCTCCGTGTGCGTGGACGGGTTCCCGAACATGTTCATGTCGCTCGGGCCGAACTCGTTCATCGGGGCCGGGATGCTGATCCCCATCATCGAGTTCGCGGTCATGTACGCGGTGCAGGCGACCGCGAAGATGCAGCGCGAGCGGCTGAAGAGCATGGAGGTCAAGGCGCGCGCGGTGAGGGATTTCGATCGGTACATCGACGTGAGTCTTGCTTGATTCGATGGAGGGGAAGTGGGTTGGTGCTGACGCAGAATTCTGTGATCACATAGAGCTATTTCCCTCAGGTACGTAGTCTAGCGTAGGGGCGACTCTGATGTCCGGGCCTAACTTCGCTGGGTATTAGTCCGTGTTCAGCGCCAAGTGTCGGTCGTGGTACAAGTTAGGCAAGGAGGAAGGCAGAGTCGTCGGACTGTGGCCAGGTTAGTGTTTTCTATCCTTCTCTCGCACTAGACGTAGTGTCGGCTTATATTCTGATGGGGTTCAGGCTCGAGTCTACACGCCATGAGAGCGCTCCAATACCCGCGCTGGGAGGACTACGACTACGAAAGCGATGACGCGGACGACAACCTGATGTATTGGCTCGGAGATGGTCAAACGTGGAACGAGAAGAGCTTGACCGGTGACCGTACGTCCTCCCGTTGTGTTTCATGTGATGCGGAAGACTTGACCAAGTGTAACACAGGGGCATGGTACTTGAGGGAAGATTTCATCGACCGTCCGCCAGGTGAGCGATGTGCGCGCCCTGCCGTTTGGCTTGGTACTGAAATGGCTTTTGTCTCGTAGTCCCTGGGGATTAACCATTTTATGGACTTGTTGGGTTTCGACGTCTTCGTTTCCCGGTTCCCGTACATCCGTTTGCATGAATACAATATCCCCTGTTCCCTGTGCCCACGAAGGCATCGACTGGTAGTAGCGATAGGGACCACTTTGCAATTTGCTCGAGTCCAGCTTCGAGGAAGGCATTGATAAATTGCGATTGAACAATACCATATTCAAGAAGACGAACCCACTACGCCTCCCCGAATACCGATTGATGGTGGGGACCTATGAAAACCGGTGTTAGTGACTGCATATAAGTTAGGCAACCGCTCGGAGATGATCCGCGATGGAGCATAAAGCGGATAACTCTCCCCGCGTGGGGTGGTCCACCGGACGAAAACTGCCTGCGTAGCTCTTGAGCCAGATTGGCCGCTCGAGAGCTAAGGAGTGTCTCAAAGAGAAATATATATTCTTCCTGGCAGAGTACTCTAGTGATCCCTGCTCTGTTATGACCGACATCAGCTTCTCGGAAGGTCTGACCATGGGCGGATGACACTTACATATGTAGAAGCTGCCAGTGCGAGCCTGTGAAGATGGTGTTCCGGTACGCGAGAAAGCACTTGGAAAGCCCTAGAATTCTGCGTTTTTCAAGCAGGGTGGCGGAGATCAAGAATGGAGTTCATACGTGACAACCATAAGACCCCATATTCGTGAAACATACATACCAGGACTCCTCGGAGTAAGAAGAGTAAGGGGGAGGCAAAGTTGATCCCGCCAACATGCTGTACCGATCAACATCCCGTGCATCCAGTCCGCCTCCGGCCCTCCCTCCCGCTAACCTCACCCCTCCGTCTGTTTCCTGTGGCGGATGGCTACGATGTTCAGTCCTTTTATTGCTACGGGAGAAGACGGGGGCTTCAACCGTAGTGACCTCCAGGCCGCTCTGACGCCTTGGACGTTCGCCGGACGATCGAACAACCCTGTCCCTGCTGCCGAGCAGTTCTCGAAAGGCTTTCTCAGAAATGGCGGAGTCGCCTGTGCCTCCTCGATGCGTATGGGATGGAGGAGTGCTGGAGTAATCCGGTGCGCTCGAGGCCATGTAGGAGACGCGAGCGACCAACGAGGTCCCTGTGCGAAAGCTTAGTCGGGTCACCATGAACGTCCTAGGAGAATCGAATCCACTCATGGTCCGTCTGCGTGAGGACTTCGTTGACCATCCCTATTGCGCTTGCGTACCCATCGTGACACAAATTCGAGGACGAGGTATATGTGTGAGTGTTCGAGTTTCCTGTTGGCCAGGTCAGCCTCGAGAAAATGACAGACCCTCGAAACGAGCGGTACTGACCTGCGACCGGGTCTGTGTGTGCTGTTGGGGTACGTCGTCTGCGTCGTTTGGAGTACAGAATGGACGCTAAGGCGAGACAGATCGCGGTGACGGCGCTCGCCCCCAGCGCGATACCAACCACAGCACCAGTGCTCAGATGTGATTGTGTGGCCGCCGGGAGGGCGGAAGTCGAGGTAGGTGGGCTCGAAGTTGGGACAAGAGTCACAGTGGGGATAGTAGAATCGAACGAGTTCGCGGTATGAAAAGAACCGGAAACGGGGCTGGACACCCAAGTTGCCATCGCATTGGTGGGGCTTAAAGTCGATTTGGAAGGTATGGTGGAGGACGCTCGCGTCGAGGGGATAGTTGAGTCACTGGACGATGTGGTGGTCTTCGTAACCTGCGTGGTGGACGACGAGGACGAGCGTGTCTCGGAGGGCTGTGAGGAGCGGATCGACGAAGTTGTGAATGTTGAGCTTGTCGTATCGGGGGCGTTGGGCGAAGCGTGAGCACTTGCCACTAAACCTGGATGGAAAAAGTGATGGTGTATAAGTCTGGTTTCCTTTCTACGCGGGCCGAAACGGGACATGGCATTAGTGTTGAAGAGAATGATACGTATCCATCATGGCCAGCGACGGAGTGGACATTGCACAAGGGGCACGTGACACAGAGTACGGGGGCAGAATTGAAAACTTAGTGGGACGCGCCAGCCCAGGAATACAATAGCTATCGAGCCGTGGTCCGGCGATGACATAACTGCGATATTTATAACTGTTCCGTTGTCAAGCAGAACGACATTGAATCGATACTTCAGGCGGTACAGCACCCGAGACGCAGGCCGAGAGAAAAGAGGAGGAGGACTGCGTAGGAACGCGAATGTAATTGGGAATACACGGAGGCGCACTCACCGACACATTCGCTCTGGATGGATGATGCCAGGTTTTGCGCGTCTTCGGCGGAGCAGCCCTTCACTGAACAGTTAATCGCGGCGCTGAGGAGGTCCTGGGTCGTGCAGATGCATCTCGTATCATGCCTGCAACGAAAACGAAGGTGCACACCGTCAGCACGCGGTACACAGAAGGACGTGGGAGGGTGATTCGAGAGGGAGTGTACTGAGGATTACTGGCTAGGAACCTGAAGGACGTACACATCGCAGCCGTACGTGCTTTCGGCCTCGTTCATACAGTCGCTGGCGCACTGAGACATGGTCTGAGCGAGCACGAGCGCAAAGGGGGAGAGGGCGACAACCACGCATGGAGCGGACAATATCTTCATGTGTCAGCGGGAAGGAGGAGGCTGTTTGCGACGTGAGGCGAGCCGGACGGCAAGGTGGGGTGCGAGGAGGGAAGGCAGATATATATGGAGAATGTGGAAGGCTTCGTTCGTCGATATCTGAGATTTGCGTTAGTCTAGTCGCCTATATCAATCACGCACCGCGTTATTATCGTATGCCTGCGGTCAAAGCGGTCAGTTGCGGGGAGGTAGAAGCCGGCATGCGTGCGTATAGAAGAGGCGTGAGAGGGTGGTAGAAGCAACTATAGGCCATCGATCTGAAGAACGAGAAGACGACCGAACAGGCCGAAAAGCCGAACGAGGCACGGGTAGCGAAGGAGACCGACTCACAGTCATTGTTCGGAAACGACTTCACGAGGCGGGTGCAAGGCCCGTCTACCCAGAAAACTGAGGAGATCGCGGTGTCGTAGTATCTTCGTCCGACCGGAATTTTGGCACCGCCACTGGCAGAAGATATTAGCGATTAGGGTAGACGTCGTTGTCCACAAATTCTTCGACTTGGCCTCGATATAGCGATCCGAAAAGGAAGGGCCCGAAGATGGGGCAACATAAAAGCCGGTGGGCGATGTGGTTTGCGACGTTGAAGGGGCGGAATAGCCGGATAACGAGCCTTGATACGTAGATCTGCACGCAAGCTCCGTAAGTGACGATGAGAAGTCCTACTGCGGAGGGAAGGGAAAATACCTACAAGACCGGTAACGTTGGGATATAAGTCTACGGGGGCGCCGGTTGGCCGGATTGCCCGGCAAGCCGACGGATGTATTGGCGAGAACACAGGGCGCACTTCGAACAATAGAAGGAGAATGCCGTGGATGGAATCTGGGATGAAAGAACCGGACAAGATAGACATCATGATAGCACTCGCACCCAGCGATGGCCCGGGGACGGCAAGAACTTGAAGAAGGGGTAGTCGATGGAGTCGGATGTTTTTCTTACTGGGCGTTCGACCGGGTTCGAAATTACGGGGTCTGATATTAGTGAGCATGCAAAATGGGTTACTAGTGCTGGATACGGAATGGGAGAAGAATCTGTGAGGTGACGGAGTACCAAAAGCGGCGCCTGCAACAAGAGATAATGTTACGTAATGCAGTTCAGCTATCGGGCGCCTAAGTATGAGATTGTCCACATTATCGCTGGACGCGTCATGTCCATGACCGTCTACTACTAGTATTTCTACGCTTATTTCTAACCCCAGTGACTCTACAGACTCTATACGATTCCGAGCGCCCTGGAGCGAACGACCACCTACGGTAACCCCCGCTGTCTGCAACCTCCAGCCCCGAAGTGTCGTTCCTCGCGTTCACGAACTACACGTCGTCTCTCGGAATGCTTTGTCGTGTCACACCCGCATTTCACACCTACGCGTCGAGCGAGGACCGCGGATCCTTACAACAGGTTCGTTCAATAAATCCATACTTTGTTTCCTTGGGAGGGAAGGCGCTTCACGTGCGCATGCTCACAAGTCGTTGCTTCAGGCAAGCAGGGGGGGCTGGAGGCGCTGGAGACGGCTTACCCACGTGCGGGGCGTATTCAATCCAAGAGACGGCGAATCGCCGAGGCATCGCCAACGCAGGGCGTCGACCGCGGGTCGCGGGTGGGGTAACCTTTCCACTGGGGGCCCCGCGAGCGATGTTGAGGGGCCAATGTGTTGTTTCAAGTAGTAAGTGTTGATGATACGTATACCATGAGAGGGCTAACACCGTAGCCTACTCCGCCCACCGAGCCTGGAGCCCCATGTTCGTCCGCGATGACGTGGTGTGGGCCACACTCGGTTGACCTTGTCTATTGAATATGCGAACCAGAAAGTGACACTCGTACAGGTCGTCGTGCCCCTCGATCTTAGACTCCAGGAACTCGCCTTCGGGCCTGTATACGCGTACTAGTATGATACGTCGCCGAATACACTACAACCTTCTCAAAATCAAACTCTAATACTTTTTCCCAGTCAATGTAGTAGCGTAATAGACACGAAAAATTGTGATTGATGGAAGACGTTCATGGCACGCGACCAGTCAAGACTCGTGAAAACATGGGCATTACGTCTCCCCGAGCTGCGAAAAGTAGGAAGGCGGTAAGGTCGATCCTCCGGAAGTCCTGCTATGGTCGTCCGCGACTACCTCTCCCGGTCTCCCTCCCGCTACCCTAATTCCTCCATCCGTCTCGCGCCGTGGGCTATTACGATGCCCGATCCCATGGTCTGAGGAGATGGGAGCTTCGACCATACGTTCCTCCCGCCTATCGGTGCCTTCTCCCGACGTCCGATGTATTCTGTCCAACAGTCTCCGAAGGGATTTCTCGGACATGGACGCGGGCCCATCGACACTCTGTCGGTGAGGATGGCCTGTATTCGTGAGGCGATCCTCAGGTGCGCTCGAATCCAGGGAGGTGGCTCGGGCCACTAACGAACAGGCTGCGGATAGGTCAGCATCACCGCTCAAAATCCACGCTGAGTTCGCTCACCGTCCGACACATCTGATGGCACTTCCTCGAGTGACCCCTCCTTTTCGCAGTCCGAAGCGGCAGACAACCGCCGAGTGAACTGATGTAGTGACTGCGGTGGTCCACGAGTTGCCACTACGGAGGCAGCCCGGTATAGTGAAGTATAGATTCACGTTCAAAGTTAGGATGTAGGAATGTTTGGGGTCTTTTGTGACGAACGATACTCACCTATGAACCGGTCCACGTGTGCGAACGGAGCCTGATGTTTGCGTCGCCTGATGCACCAAAACCATGCGAGTGACGCTACTAGGCTGATTGTGATAGTGCCGATTGAGACCGCAATACCAACCAGAGCGCTAGTGCTGAGATGAGTTCGAGGGTCAGATCGACTCGTTGACAAAGTAGGGATTGGAGCGGGTGTATCGGAGACCCTAGTTGTAACTGACGGCTGCGAGGGGTTGGAACGAGTTGAGGTCGCTGCTGCAGAAAGATCTGAAAGTGAAGCTGAGGTCGTCACTGCAGAAACACCTGAAGGCGAAGCCGAGGTCGCCGCTGCAGAAAGATCTGAATGCGAAGCTGTGCTCGATGCGAACGTCTCCTCCGTGGGGCTGAAGGGGGCATTTACCGTCGCGGTGGAAGACGTAGAAGCGGGGGAGGTAGTCGGGGTCTCTGCCAAAGAACGACTTGAAGGTGAAGCCGAGCCGAATGTCGAAGTTTTCTCAGTGGGGCTGAAGGTAATATTTTCCTTCGCAGCGGACGATGTAGACGTGGAGGGGGTAGTAGAAGTCGAAGTGTCGGACGTTGCAGTTACCAAGTTCGCGGTCTGCGTGCGTGACATTTTGAGAGTGTTTGCCTTCAATGAATGACTGGAGGAGGTGGACGGAATCCCTGGATAGAGGAAGCGTCAGTCACGTGGCATAATAAGTGACCCCGTTCTTCGAAACTGGCGGGGCTAGGACTTACCAGGGCATTCTGTCTGGGAGAGCAACTCGGCGTTCTGGAGGTCCTGCGCGGTGCAGCTCTGCTGGAGACAGTTTAAAGCAGCCAGCTGGAGCGTCGGGTTTGTACAGAGGCATTGCAAGTCCGTCCTGTAAGGAAGAGGTTAGCAGATCATTGAGTCGCTCGTTGCGTGTAGAGAGGGCACATCGTACACGTCGCAGCCGTTCGCAGTCGCGGCCTGGTGGATACAGTCGAGGACACACTGGGAGACATTCTGGGCGTGCACACTAGTAAAGAAGGCGGTGGCGAGAAAAGCGAGCGCGGGAATGAGATTGAGTTTCATACTTTGGCCAGCCGATGTTTCTGACTACAGGGTGCGTGGTGACGTTTGGGGAAGCTCCGGGGTGGGGCGATGGACGTCTGAAGAGGGTGAAAGACGCACTTATCTTTGTCTTATAGGAAACCTTCGGACGCTTCGATTAACGGGGATCACAATATCGGTTGCTCAACCTTCATCCGCCTTTGCGCAGTTACCGTGCATCTGCGACACAGAAGTATCATCAAATGCCCGGATAAGAAGATTCGAAGTTCACGGACATGAATTGGGTGGACTGGGAGGAGCCACAGAAGCCGTCCTCTCCCGTCCCTCGATAACTTACGTTGAGAGTTGTCATAAAGGGACGACAATCCTACTCTGTTCGCTCCAAATACTTGAGCTCGGTTCTGCATACGTTGAATGGCTGGTGACGGAGAGCCTGCATTCGGCCATGGCGTATAACAAAAGCATCAACCCCCGATAGGGACAATGACATGATTAGATTTAATACGGTCAAGGAACTTACGTGACTAAACTCGGCACAAAGTACAAACGTCCAGGAAACTTGAATAGCCGAGAAGCTTCTGAGTGCCACCAGCCGCGTGTAGTAACGACTTTGGAAGCGAGTGGTCAATGGACATCTCAGCAACTGGATGTGCCCGAGGCTCGATGATGCCGTATCCCAGCCAGGACGATTGGTAGGAGAAGGCTGTAGACGCGATCTGGGATGAGAGATGTGGACGAGGACATGAGGACATCGTGATATAGTGGCGCTCACTGGCAACGACACCGGCTAAGGCCGTGGCAAGATGGAATGGAAGGCGGTGGAGTGAAGTGAGGTCATAGGTTCAAGCCTGGAACGATATAATCCGGGTTTGGGCTGGTTCCATTGAAAGAAGAATAGAGAAAGGGAGCCCCGATTCGACGAGCCCCGGGCCAGCTTGGCGGTGAATAGAAGAGTAGACGCCGTTTAAGCGTCCATGGGCCTGCGTGACACTGGGCACGGCCAACGTTGAACGGTCCTCTGCCCAAGCGGGCCATAGTCGAGTCCTCGAGCTCGTCCGCGTCTTCCAGGTTCAAGGACATTGGACGCAGCTGCCGTTCGAGTTCGTGGTGCCCGAATCCAGCTCGGTGTTAAAGCCAGCAGTAAAGGCGTGCTTTCTGGCAATTAGTCCTAGTACATCACTTGAGTCCACCGCCGTAATCCCGAGGAACACGCGAAGGGCTGTTTTCCCGCGTGCGCCCATAAGGGCCTTCTCGGGCTTCCCTCTACTAGTCTTCCTGACTTCTCCTTCGATTTCGTCGTCTCCTCCCTGGTGACGAATCCAGTGGGATCACCCCGGGCCGCTGCCGAATCTCCACTCAATCGTCCTCTCACGTTCGTGGAGGTGAGTGCCAAGAGATCTCCGGGCGTGTAAAATGGACGTTCGGATTGAACTTGAGATGCACGGAAGGTGTAAGGAATTCGAAACAGGCAGATAGTTGGTGGTCCGCACTCTCGACGCCAACAGGTACTGAAGTTACGTGACCGCCCTTCCAATCCTGCTTGGTCCTAGCGACACGATTTAGTATCGACGCAGCCAAGCAACCAACGCCGAAGAGGAATTCGAACTTCGCAAGTGATAGTCAGCGGCGATAGTTCGATAACGTTCATGAACGCATACGCACCGCATCTGTACATTGGCGTAGTGCAAAGAATATGGAGGGGGCAGCGTTTATCCGCTCGAAGTGCTACACTGGTCGAAGACGTCCGCGACTGCATCCTCGGCCGGTCCTACCGCTAACCTTCCCTCTCCCTCCATGAAGCATGGACTGCGGCGATGGTCATCTCCATCATCAGGGGAAACGGACTCGATGACCGTATACGCCCGTCTATGCTCGTCATTCCCGACATCCGCGCAAGGCCGTCTCCTTAGCCCCAGTTGAAGGATAGTCCGAAGGCGAGCATTCCGTGGATGCTCGCTCGACTAGGGCGATCCAGATCCGCAACGCGGTGTGGTACATAGTGTCGAGTGCGACACTCGTAGGTACCCGCGCGTACGGCAGCTCCACCGGTGCCTTACGCGCCGAGCTTTTCGTCTCGCAGCGGCGACCACTAATGCTGAGACCGTGGCGAGGATGATCTCCATCTCAGGGTGGGTGAATAGAGGCCGAATGGTGTCGGCATGGTGGAGTTAGAGTGCGAAGGAAGCACAGGGGGTTCAAAGTCGGGCGTGCTATTCGTTGGTCAAAAGCCGAGATGCCCGTCGAACAAATAGCCACTCTTCACCCTGTGCTGGTGGATTTGTGGCTGAACGAGATAGTGGGCTCGCTGGTGGGATATTCCGAGTCGGCTTTGGAAGGGGATGCACGCACGAGTGTAAGCGGCCTACTGCAGCATACGGCGCTACGGTTCGCACGGAGTAGTGTAAACCGGAAAGGACTGTAGGAAAATGATGTGAAGCATCCCCCAGTAAACCGGTCATAGACGGAGACTTACTTGTCATGAACGAATTGCGTGCGTTGTAAGCTTTGAACTGCTGAACACGAACATCAAGTTCAGGCCGTGTTCGGACACACTGGGCAGCCCTTCCAGAATGCCTTGACCGCAGTTGCGGGTTCGGACATGCTTTCTACGCAGTAGAATCGATAACAGTGGGTAAGGCCGCACTAATAAAGCCAGCGCATCTGGAGGACACAGCCATCGTCTGGGACTAGATATGAAAGGAGGAAGGGGCATAGCGCTGCGGCGAAGACGTGGCACCGCACAGCACTGGTTTAGTATGCGCGACAGTGGTCCCCAGGGGATGCCGGACCTTTGAGGTGGCGCAGTAAGTTCATTTGCAAGAACAGAAGAAGAACCATAACGGAACGGTGATTTGGGACAGCCTGAGCCAGACGGGTTGGTTCAAGGAAAAGTTAATTGGCGGGACCGAGGGGAGAGTGTGGAATCGGCGTCTAGATAAGATTAGATTGTGCACTTCATCCGAATGGGTGCTAAATACGGGTGTTGTCCACATCATCGGACGATTGTTCACACCGACTCGTCTCTTTTTGCTCTACACCCACGTTCATTACTACTCTACTCATTCACTCATTTATTAACGCTTCGTGTACTCAAGGAAACATAGCATAACGCTTTCACAACACGGAAGGACTTCTCTCTCTCACGGAACGCGGCCGACGCAAGTCCTTCAAGCTCCCGTACTGTTGCTAATCACGTATGGCTGAGCCAACCATCGCCAAGCCGCGCTCCGCTACTGGACAAACGCTTCTCCCTGCGTTTGATAACAATCAAAGCCACGCCGCTGTTCCAGTGGCCACTACAAAAAATCTCATCTCTTGGACTTTTGGCCGTGGTACGGTCGTACGTATTGTCTCTCGACATCCTTCTTTCTTTGCTGTCGGCGCTGACCAGCCCATGGCTATTAAGTAGATCTGGCGGATATGGCCTGCGGTTCTCTTGCATACCACCTTTGCTGCAGGTACGGAGCCGTCGATTTTTAGCGCCCGTCTTGGCTGAACTTCTCGGGCTTCAGTGGTGGTGACTGTGTCTTTGAAAACACGGTTCCATATGGGCATCCCAAATGTCCTGCTGACCGTGCTTGGTATGTTTTTGACTATCTTCATTAGGGGCGTAGCAACATACTGATTCCCGCCCAGGTGTCGTCATTGGCTTCGTGATATCCTACCGCGCGAGCTCTGGCTATGATCGCTACTATCAGGGACGCACGGCTTGGTCTGACCTCGCGCGGACTTCTCGCGCCTTTTCCCGCCTCATATGGATCCATATTCCACTCAAGATCGCCCCGGCCCAGATCGATGCAAGCGGAAAGCACGCGGACACGGAGGTCTCGATCGCGAGACGGGTCATGGCGGAGAAGCGCGTCGCACTGGATTTGGTGGAAGGGTGAGTCCGTTATAACCGGAGATGACATGGTACTGAATCATTCTCATAGATTTGTTGTTGCTGTAAAGCATCATCTGCGAGGTATGCCGACCAGCGTCGTGAGCTCGTTACCCGTTCTGATCTTCGTAGGCGAAATGGGTATCTATTACGAGGACCTCTATCCATTCATCAAGCCTCTCCACAACGTAGGTCCTCGCGCGATCTACGAGATGTTCTTATTGATTCAGTTCTGGTTTCTATACAGCATCCCCACCACCAGCGGAACAGCTCGTCCGCCTCTGACCAGCCCCCCTTAGGGAACGGCGACCCCAACGCCAACGTCACCTCGCCCATCGGCGGCTTCCAACCCGAGGCACCACCATTCGCCCTCCCGAACCCGCACATCCTCTCCCAGAAAACCGTGTCCGCCCCCGAAGCCCACACCCGCGCGTCGACCTCGACATCGCAGACCCTCACCGCGAGCTCGTCCGCGTCCGGCAAGTCCACGCCCAAGGCGCCGCGCTCGCACTCCGACTCCGACCTGGACCTGTGCGACCCCGTTATACCCCCAATCAACGCGTACGGCACGCTCCCGCCCCCTCTGCACTCCACGCGCTCCACATCGTCCCTCGTGTCCATCACGTCCGACGGCGAGGGCAACAGCGAGCGGCAGCCGCTCCTCCGAGCTGCGCTCCCAAGAGGGGAGGTCGACGCGCGCCGCGGGGTGCTTGGGAGCGTCGCGGGGGACTTGATCCCGTTCGCGAGCGTGTTGAGGGGCGTGGGGAGGATGGTCGGGCTGAAGCGGAAGGCGCGGGAGGGAGAAGGCAGGGGTGGGGGAGAGGCGGATGCTGACATCGAAAGGGGTACGGGTGTGGATGACGATCAGGGCGGGATTCAGCGGCGGTGGGCGGGGAACGGGTTGGATGGGGAGCTTACTAGTGAGTGTTTCTGTTTCGTCACGCTTTGGCTTCATGGGGAGACGTGCGCGCGCGCGTCCATGCTCATGCTCATGAATGAAATGATTTGTTCAGGCGATGAGAACGGTAACCGCGTGGAGGAGCAGGAGGGCGCGCACCCGCATATAGCGCGCGTCCGCGCTGCGGTCCAGGAGACGACGGACCGGCTCGGGATCACGCACGCGAAGCACCGGCCGCGGGTCGCAGGTGGTGGGGAGAACTTGCCGCTCGAGATCCTGCGCGCGCTGAGCATCTGGCTGAGCGTGTTGGATGAGCGCGGTGTGGTTACGGGCAAGCATTTCTTCAGGTGCGCTATCGGAGGTGCTGATGCGGGTTGTGGTAGGTCCGGTGTTGGGAGGCATGTACGGATGTGTCGCGTCGTTTGAAGATAGCCTCGCGAGTGAGTGCCGTTGCCTTTTTGGTATTGTCAATAACGATTGAAGGATGGCCTGTAGCCTTGGAGCGTATTTTGACGACTCCGTTGCCTTTGTGAGTGTGTTGGTTTACTTTGTCTATACCCCGGTCCTCACGTCGCATATAGCGTGTACTCTGTTCATATCCGGTCCGTCATTCGTTTCGATCTCCCTTGCCATATCACGCTGACGCGCAGCACGTGTCCTGCTCCCGACGAATCAGCCAGTACGCATATTATTATGACGATGTCGGTCGCGGTTGCTTACACCCATTCCTGCAGCACCGTCTGGATTTACTTGTTCTTCCTCCCTTTCCAGCTCATCGACCTCTTCGGCTACTACGCCATCCTCGGCGTCTGCATCGCTGCGTTCATCTACCTCGGTCTCATCGCAGCCGGCGAGGAAATCGAACAGCCATTTGGTGCGTTTCTTTGTCTCCATGTTGCATGTATCGCATATCTGACGTGTTCTTTGGATCGGCAGGCTACGACGAGGTGCGCATATTCATGACAGTATAAACATTTCGACAGCTCTCTAACACAAACGCGCATATAGAACGACCTCGACCTCGACTTCTTCTGCAACGCGATCGTCCACGCCGACATCGAGCGCGTCAAACGTACCTCATGCCCGAACGTATACCTCGGCTCCCACCACTCCAACGCGCATGTTGCGCACGACACGACGATTCCCTGTGCGCATGCGGTCGCCACCGACCCGGAGACAAAGATCGACATCGTGTTCGGTGCGTTTTCTCGTTTGTTCGTTGTTCCTTTCTTCTGTGTTCTTGAGCTGAATGATGATTCTTGCAGGCGGCGGACGGCACCTTTGAATTAAAAATACGGATAACCATTGGGGCATTCCATTCGCCTTTAATACCCGAGGAGGACCGGAGCGTTAAACCTCTGTATACCCATCTTTGTGTGACGATATTATAGCTTAATTGTCTTTATCCAGAGGACGTCGCTGCGTGGAGGAACACAGCGGACCACAAGGCGGAGCAGGTAGGGCAGGCGCTGCTGACACGTGTTGCGCTTCTTGATAAAGAATCTACTCTTCACCATCATTGTCACCCGCATCTTCAAGTTACCACTGTTGATCCCCGGATGCCGCATCATAGAGCTCTCACCGTCCCCGACGTCCTCCACGAAATGTTCAAGTGTTGGTGCTTCGGTCTGTGGCTGTAGCTGACATGTTGTTTCTAGGGCTCGAATGCAGACATGGATGTACGGAGGTCATACTGAACTACCCGAGCATGGCGCGTATCCGTGATTGGAGCACAACGCCTTCGCGACGACGTCCACCGTCGCCGAATTCGTCATTGAGGACTGGGACCTCGACACTCTCATCTCCATATCGACCTGGCCATGGGACCTCGTCAGCCTCACCCTCGGTTCATCGAGCACGACGACTGGCTGGGAGGACCGCCGGGAATCGGCCGGCCGTCTTTGGGCGCGGTCGTGTCCCTTGCGGAGCGGTGCCGCAAGCTGGAGGTCCTCGACGTCGAGTTTGACAGCGTCACTGCGCGTGCGTTGGAGGAGCTCGAGGCGCGCGCGGTCGCCTGCTCTGCGCCGCAGACCGAGTTCCGCCATATCATGGAGGGTCCTGGGCGCACCGACTTGTGCCAGAAGCTCCAGCTCGCGGACCCAGTTAAGGTTGCGACAGCGCTGCCAAAGCTGTTTCCGAACATCGAGAGCAAGTTGGAGATGGTTGGAGGAGGGGGCGCGGAGGAAGACCGTGACCCCGAGGCTGTGAAGTATCGTGATTGGAGTGTGGGTGAGATGAAGACAGATATGTTCCGTCTCATGGAGGCGCTTGAAGACTCGCATCTTGATGGATAGTTGCGGGTATCACTGCGGTAGATGCTGCGTAGGTGCTTTGACTCGACCATCTGAATGTCATTGTCAGTGAATGACTCGGATGCATGATGTCCGAGCACGTCGGAACGATGAAGTTGCTTCGCTGGCACGTAAAGCGCCATACCTGCAGGTCTTGACTCCACTACCATCTAATAACCCCCTTCGACACCAGTCAGACAGCTCTACTTCCAATATCTCATGGCACCCCAAGCACTCTTCATTCCCGACATCCTTCACGAGATTTTCGGGCACCTCTCGCCGTGCCCGCAGCTCTCCCTTCCCGACACGGACTTAGGAACTTTCGAGTTTCCCCTACCGTGGCTTGAAGATTACTATCAACTTGGAGTTTGCAAGACCCGAAGGTTGACCCTCGCAAGCGCGGCGCGTACATGCAAAGCTTTCGCAGATCCCGCTTCCCGTATGCTCTGGGAGATTCTACATGGGCTAGGACCTGTCATATCTGTGCTCCCGACCACCCGGGTGAGCCGCTCTTGTTCTTCTAGAGATTCCAAGACTTTCGTTAACACTTCTCTCATCAACTTGTAGGTCTCCGAGTCTGGGGGTCTAGTGGGTTCAGATGCTCTTGGTTGGGCACGCTTTGAGCACATTGTCAAACGCGTCCGTGCTCTGTCATGCAGGCCACTGCGCGATCATGATGATGCGCTCTCGCTCATCTGCTCACGCCACCATGACCGTCCCCTACTCCCAGACCTTCGTGTCCTATTATTCCAATCAATGCCTTCGGATGGGGAGATCGAGAAACCCTTCTCCACAATAGTAGGAGGTTTATGCGCTTCTCCTTCATTGGTCTTGCTTTCGCTTGATTCGGTCACCGGGCACCGTGACGACGCGAAAGCTCTAGATGCCACTATCGTTCAATGCCGCCCACAACTCCTCCACTTGCAGGCGCGAGGCTTCGCTTATCTCAATCTGAATACCGACCGTGTTTTAGGACGATTCACCAATCTCCGCACCGCTTGGTTTAAGCACATTGACCGGGCGATGTTCCGCCTCCTGGGCTCCCTCCCAAAGCTGCGAACGTTGCAAGCTGATTTCGCTCTGGAGGACCATACCGCGCCAAGTACCAACAGCCGCTCGTTCCCCCCTCTCCGAGAGCTTACCACTAGGGAGAACGAAAACGGTGTCAACTTCCGTGCCGTCCTCCCCCTCATGGCACCCAGATCGCTCACCACCCTCACTCTCGACACCGCTGTGGAGTCGACCGAAGGCATGCTGGAGTACTTTGAAGAGCTATGTTCAGCGCGCGCTCTAGCCGCGCTCTCCGAACTCAAACTTTTCATCGAATTCAACCGGGCGAACCTGTACGGCCACCATGAGCCGCCGTTTGACAGCCCCAGCCTCGCGGATGTGCTCCGGCATCTCAAGCGTCTTCCCGCGCTCAGGACCATCTCGATCACCATCTGGTTCGTGACTTCCAGAGGAGTCTCGTTCAACGTATGTGACGAGGATTTGGATACTATCGCCGCCACGTGGCCGAACCTGGCCCATCTTAAGGTCCACCATTCCGCGAGTAGCGACAGGGATAGTAGTGGGGATAGCGGACTCGGGCCCCGGGGAGCCGTCGGACTCCGACCGTCGTTCAGCGCGATCATGTCCCTTGTCGAACGCTGCTGCGAACTGGAGAGCATCGAGATGGAGTTCAAGGACGTCGACGTGGACGAGCTAGATCGACTTGAGGCCCGCACCGCCGCAGCCTACCCTCCCCAACAGACCGCCTTGCGCCAGATCTTCGCCAGACCTCCGTACACGGAGTACTGCAGGAAGCTTCGTATAGCAGACCCGTCTCGGCTGGCGGCGGTGCTGCGAAAGTTCTTCCCAAATCTCGGGAGCGGGCTGAAGCTCGAGCGAAACTGGACAGGGCCAGGATGGTGCGGGTCCTGGCGATGGGAGTCGAGTGATATTGGGACGGACGCGTTTCATCTCGTGAAGGCGCTCGGCGATCCGCACCTCGGCACGCGGTTGTGGATGTGTGCTGATCCTCGATTGAGCATGACTCTAGTCTACGTAGGTGAAGAAGGTGCAGTACGAGGGCAAATAGACGGAGTGAGGATCGCATAGGTAGAGAATGTCCGTCACTCCATGGTGCCGGTCTTGCTGATTCTGGACTACAAATACATATAGGTTTACCTCCTTCGAACGTTCTACTCGGTAACATCTCTGTCAGACGAAGTCTCGATGAGAATACGAAACTGGACAATCGAGAAACCTGAAAGAACTGAATTGTGCTCACAGTGATGGTTTACTACAATCCACGTCCCATGATCTCTACAGTGTTTGACGGCCAGATGAAACCGTGATTTCGCGAGTGGTATACCAGGCTGGCCAGGAGAGGCGGTGGTCTAAGGGTGTAGCGGTTCTGTGTGATGGTGGGTCAGCTACAATATAGCAAAGGAAGCAGAACGGTCTGTTGTGAGCATCAGGTGGGAGAGGGGTATGTCTCGAGGAATCGGTTTGTCACATTTCCGGCCAGATGGAACGCGTCACACGATTGTCACATCGACGTCTCCGGTGGGATGGAAGAACGTTGCCAGCTCGAAAGATATCTAGTGTGTAGCATGTCGATGTTTGCCCAACCCTAGATAGATCACACATTGGTGGGTTGAGAGAAAGCGCATAGCGCCTCATGAGACGTGTTGGGGGCTAGAGCTGTCCAACCGTGTGCGAGTGGACGGATGTCCGCACGTGACCTATTTCGACGTGCGCAGACCACGCTTTCGGCCACACAACTTGGTGGGGTGACCGCGATCTCCGCCCGCTTACTGCCCGATTCCACACGAGATGTCAGAAAGTGATGGGTTTATTATCTATTTTGCCTAGTAAGTGAGTACAGGAAGATCGTAATCTAAGCATGTTGGGGCTGTGACAATTGTTTGAGCTCGAAAGGGCTGCCGACACCGTTAAGTTAAGGACGATGGGTGTGCCGCGAGCGAAAACCCTAACGAATATGATGTCTCCAGGGGTGAAAGCGGTGAGAGGAATCTCCTTGTAGCCGTTGTCAGCGTCGGTGCACTGGTCGGCTAGTTAGTGATGGGGTTAGAGTCCGTAAGGGGGCGGTTGGCTTACGAGAGGGAGATGCGGGACTCTCAGGGCCAACTGCCTTGCGACGAGTGAAGTCACAACAATATCTGGAGAGGCATAAGGTGTCGATCCGGTTCAGAATTGCGGCAGAGGGCACTAACGGGGATCATTAGCAACAAAATGGAGGACTTGATTGATGCCCGTGAAAGTGTCGTAATCCAAGGGTCTGGCAGTAAGCCCAATGATGGGATCGCCTGAGCTGCACGGGGTGATGGTCAAGCGAGAGAGAAGCACGATACATGTCCACCTGATGGGATGGCCACCTGTGCCTACAGTTGGTCCATAGTTTAGCTCGACCCACTCCAAGGCACGGACCTGCTGGCACATAAGCACAGGCCCACGCAGCAAAGCCATGAAGCAGACTTACTGGTCACGAGTCCGCCGTGTCTAGCATGAGAGTGTTCCCGAGGTCAGCACAAACCGTGTTGATGGGAGCCGGATAAGTTTCCCAAAGCTCATTATCAACATCCGTGTAGCTCAATGCCACTATCGCGATCTAGTGGCTTTCAGCCACCTTGTCACAAACCAGAAAAGCTCCTCGTTCATGTACCATGCTCCGATGCTCCACGTCCATTGGCGCATTGAACGGTGCATCATTGCCCACAGTTGACATGATGGTTGTTCTGCAAGAGGTTGGCGAGTGATGCCGACATCAGGAAAAAGCCTCTTTGCCAGCTAGTGCTAGCACACATAATCATAGCTAGTCCAGTCCAAATTATTGCTAATCTTTGTAACAAAATTGTGTTAGTGAAGAATAGCTCAATATTACCATTCATTTTCACGCCGGATGAGACAGCCATTGTAACAACTGCTAACACTTCAATAGTTCTGGTTCACAATCAAGGAGGCCACAAAACAGGCTTGTCGTAGAAATATGGTAGTGCCGCATTACTGGCAAAAAAACTAAACTATGTACATAGCATACAGCGGGATGAGACTTCGTATATCAAGCAAGAAGTACTTCAGGGTGCGTCAGTGGGCACACAGCAAGAGCATGCTCATCACGCCCATCCCCCACAGGCCCATCACCTCTCTTCCTCAGGTTGGAGCTCACATACCTGCATGTCCAAGATCCAGAGGGTGACGTTGCCATGGAGACATGATGAGCATCGAATCTTTGTAGCTCTCCTCCGAGAGAGAGTGGGACTCGGCAATGCCGTCGTCAAATGCCTATCCATCCTATCGAGAGGTGGTGCGCACAATCGGGGCTGTTGAGGATTTCATAGCAGAAGATGGAGAAGTCGAGCATGAAACGAGACCAATGGGGTGAGTAGGGGGAAGCTTGGCAACAGCGACGTCGGAGACAGCTGCGCCAATCCTAAGGACGTGCACGGTGCTGTGAGATAAGCAAATATTGATCAGATGGACTGTAAACTGTTGACTCACGTCTTAGGGTAAAAGACTCGGTTGGCAGAAGGAATGCTTGTTGGTCGAGGATGTCCTCGCAGATCTTGGCAAAGTTGTGATGGAAATGGCTCACGGTGCACCCATTACGCTCAAGTAATAATAACGTACCAGAATTGAAACTCCTCCGCGTTTCCAAGGCCTCCTTATCATCCTCACCTTGCCCTCTACATCTACTTCTCCCTGGGAGCCCGAGGCTGCATGTTCAAATCCGTGCTCTGAGCCCGTAAGTGTCAATGGGAAGAGAGAAAACGTGGAAGAGGAGCACTAGAGGGGGGAATAGGAGAGGAGTGAGGGAGATGATCATGGAGGATATCAGCACAGGAGACAAGTACAGGAGACAAGCACAAGAGAAGAATACAGGAGAGAAAGAACAAGATTCCGACTGGGAACAGGCCAGGACGAGAGAGGTCAAGGGAGAGGTCAATGTAGAGTGCGCTGGTGGCTACACGTGCTTTTCGGCGGCTGCTGATGGGCACCTCCGTGCTCGCCATGTCGTCCCATCGTTCAAGCTTTGGCCTTCTCTCCATCGTTCTCTCCTCTTCTCTCCTCTCTTGACCCTGAGACCTACCACCCCCACACTGTTTATCACCGCTGCCAACATCTACGCTGGCGGTCACTATACAGAAGCCCCCATCAAATGCTCTCTACTCCAGTCTGTCATCCTTCACCCCATGCCATCCCGTTGCCATAGGTGCTCGTCCCGTCCTGCTCACGGCCTCCTCACTGTGTGTCCTCATCCTGGTCAGTATTGCTTTTCAGCATGTTAAGGCATGACTACATGCTGCCAAGAGCCTCCCATGTGCATAGCCAAACTCCGGGTGCACGTCACTGCAGACATGGTGGGCCTCGCCACTGCTATCAATATGTGAGTGCCAGACTGCATTCTCCCAATGCTTCCTGACCAAATCAAACCCCACGCGCATGCCCTTCACAAGCTCCACCCTCAACCGCCGCATGTCCGAACCTGTCCTTGATGCAGGGTATGCGTAGCCTGCACCCTCTCCTTACACACTCTTGCTTATCCTGGGGCGTCCTCCGCCACAGTGGTTTAATCTTCTCTCCGCTGCCCTTGTCCTCCTACCTGTGCGGCACGTACATGGAACACCAACGCAACCAGTGGCACGTCAATCAGCTCTGCTGGCCTTTCGGACCTGTACTCGAACAAGCGGACGCATATGGGGTAAGCTCTCCCCTCTCCCTCCCTTGTACGCTGGCAGCCCTGCGAGCGCTCATATCTCTGCGCCGTGCCCCTTATCACTCCCAGTGCAAATGCATCTATCTCAGCCGAAAAACAATGCTGCGGGTCCGCCAGGGGAAGGCGTGAAGCCGCATTTAGGCACGTCAGGCCAGGTGGGCATGGCGTCAACCCTGGGGAACAACAGGAAGATGCACGTTTATTCCTCGCTCTGATTAGACATGTAGGGTTATATCATTATTACTATACTCCACATGTAGTAGTACTTCAATGCAATCTTTTGGCTGTCATTTCTGTCATGTGTCTGTTTCCAGATGGCTAGTGTTATGATTGAGGTGTATATTGCTGTAACTTTTTGTTAATTTGTTGCTAGTTCTATGCTAAATACTTGGATTCTGCGCTATCCAACAAAGGGACCTCCGTAGCATAGCAGTAGCTCACAAGAATTAGCACATGGATAGAATTACAGCTAGCTTTCAATAGTAAGTGATGATGAGCAATAGCTACAGAAAATAGGCTAAGAGGATTTTTCCTGATGGATGTGGTCCCAATTCCATTCTTTATCTGCGACTGTCGAGGCTAACTTGCAAAGCGCTGTAATGAAGCTCTCCCAGAGTAAAGCCCGTTCCGACAAACAAGGCAACCAGTGCCTCCTGTTTCGACTCGCTCCTACGTGGCGAGGATAGCGTCACCTGCCACCATCTAGGAGAGGCTGAAAGAGAAGCCTGACGGCAAGAATAGTGTCGCCCGCGATCTAGGAGAGACCGGATTAGGAGATGCCAAAAGAAAAGCGCAGCCAACACGCCAGAGGAGAGAACGCTGTGGCGGAAATCGGAAAGTCGGGAAAAGGCGGGGAAGCGAAATGCACGTGACGGCACCTTTGTGCTCATGGGAGGAATTACCGATTCCTTTAGTGGAATCGGAACTCGAAGATAGACTCCGTGTCTCTTGTAAATGCTATGCATTACACGCCATTGGAGGGAATTGTTCGTTACAACGTTGCCCAGGACAATAGAAGGGCCGCCGGCAAATTCTTGGAGCTTTCAACCTACATAAACAGAATATATTCAACTCTACAGGAGAATACGGAAGCAGGAAAACACCGCGCTACCTACAACCATATAATTAAGCCTAGCTACAATGTTCGCGCATGATGCGCGCAAGGTGCGGAATAACGTGCTGTGGAGAATGCCTCCGTTTCATCTGGCGGTAAAATTTCATCTGGCGCTCAAACACTGTACTCGAGTTAGTATTTAGGAACTATGTCAGACAAACATGAGTCAGACGAATGCGAGAAGCTAGGTAGAGTCCTGGAACATACCCGGTGGCCTATCGAGGAACTCCTCCAGCAGGTACCACGCCCCTGAAAGAGGGCAAGTCAACACCTCACATCCAATCCAGCCGTCAAACCAGGCACGCACTGTCTCCGTTCTCGTCCTTCTCGTTCCACGTCTGGCCGTCCCCGAGCCAATACAGCGAGTTCTCCTCGGGATCCGCGCGCTCGTACTCGTAGTCCTCCCAACGCGGATGTTGCAATGCCTTGACAGCGTGCAGGTTCGACCCTGTGGGTGTCGTCAGGATGTATTCAAGATGGGAAGCAAAGGGCAGGGCTTCGAACCTGGCCAGAGGCCGATGATCCGTCCGTCCTCCTTCCCTAGCTTGTACCACGAACGGCAGTTCGCGCTATACACCGACTAAAAAACGCCGTCAGTCAAGAAACCCTCTCGTATGCGCTGAAACATAGAGGATGCGCACCTGCGGGAAGTAGCTCTGCCAAAGCGACATCCCCATCAGCCCGCGAACATCACTGACTAGATGTTCGACACGCACCTCGATGTACCTATCAAAGTCCATCACCGCACGGCGCTTGACCTCCATGCTCTTGATCCGCTCGCGCTGCACCTTCGCGGTCGCCTGCACCGCGTACGCGACGGCGGTCTCGAGGATGGGGAGCAGGACGCCGGCGCCGATGATCGAGTTCGGCCCGAGCGACATGAACATGTTCGGGAAGCCGTCGACGCACATGGAGAGGTACGTCGTCGGGTGCGGGCTCCATTTGTCGTTCAGGTCGACCCCAGCGCGGCCGAGGATCTTGAAGGGGAGCTGCCACGAGGTGTCGTAGCCTGCGTGCGTACCCATAATTAGAGGAATATATCATATCGCAAGTGGGGTAGCGCGACCAAGGACGTGAATTGGAAGCGTACCGGTTGCGCAGAATACGAGGTCGAGGTCTTTGGTTTGTCCGTCTTCTGTCTCGATCCCGGTCGCGGTGAACTTCTTGATAGGACTAGAGACGAAATCGACCTGGAAGATGCGGAGGGGTTAGCCAATGCAACGCGATATGATGACCATCTGGGACTGACGTGATCGAGGCAGAGAGCTTCCAAGTACCCAGGGCCGGGCGTCAACCGACGACACGACACGGGGAATGCAGGAATCACTACAAACAACATACCCATCGCGATGCGCGCGTTAATTGCCGTTTGGCAGGTTGAAGGGAAGGAATGATCGACGTACACTTCTCAGCGATGTGGGGCCGCGTGGCGAGCTTGTCCTCCATGAGCTTCCGGAAGATCTTCTGGAAGTCGCTCTGCATCGCGCTGTCGCGCTGTGTGAATGCATGCATAGACTATGTGCGTGCCTACACTCAGCCACTGCACAACCCCACAGCACGGACAAAAATGCTCACGTTCATGGAGTTCTCGAGCATGTGCCGGACGCGGTCGAAGTACTCAGGGTCGGATTGAAAGCGTTCTATCTCCTCCGGGCGCAGCGTGACTACATATCAGACGGGTCAGCTGGGATCCATGAACCGTCATTCGTGAGGTCGTTCGAGGAGGGAGACCCACGGTCGTCCTCTGCGGCTGTCCGCCCGAGCAGGTCCTGCACCATGTCCATCGAGAAGGGGGGCGCGAGCCACGTCTGGCCGCGCACGTAGTTCGCGAGGCTCGCGACGTGCGGCGCGAGCGCCGACACGACTTGAATCGCCGTCGAGCCCTGCGCGTACATGCATGCGTTCAGAATAATCCCAACCAATCAAGCATAAACACTGTGCCAAGGGCGACTGACCGACCCGATGACGGCGACGCGCTTGTCCTTCCACCGCTCGAGGTCGCTCTCCCACGTCCGGCCGGACGGCTTGTAACCCGCCGTATGGTGCAGCTCGCCCTTGAAGTCCTTCAGCCCCGGGATGTCGGGCATCTTCCAGCGCGTGATCGCGCCGAACGCCGTGAACAGCACGTCCGCGACGTCCTCCACCTCCTCGTACTCCACTTCGCCTGTGTCGGCGGAGGACGAGGAGGCTGGAGAGGAGTCTGGGGAGGAGGAAGAGGGAGAGGGGGAGACGATGGGGCGGCGAATGCAGACGTGCCACTGGCCGGTGGGCTCGGAGTAGGCGGCGTGGACGACCTCGTGCGAGAGCTTGATGTAGCGCATGAGCTTGTACTTGTCGACGACGTCTTGGAGGTGCGCTTGGATCTCGTGGCCGGGGGAGTAGAATGCCGACCAGTCGCGCTGTGAATGGGAGGGGGGTTAGAAGGGTGGGGAGGTGGAGAGGTGGAGCGCTGACCTTGCCCTCGAACGAGAATTGGTACTGTACAGACCGTGAGTGGAGTGAACAAGGGATCGAGGACAGCGACATACGCAATGTGCCGGGACATCGCATGCTACGCCCCTTAGGTTCCGTAGTGCAAGTGAGCATCGATCGAAGGCATCGGGTAGAGCAAGGGCGCAGGGAGAACTCACGGATAT
>BACB01005436.1:0-28706 GCA_000338015.2 Ganoderma multipileum BCRC 37180 | reverse complement strand
CCCGAACAACACCTACGCCGTCGGCCTTCAGCTCGATACGCTCCTCCCGCTCATCACCGCGAAGACTCGCCTCGTCGCGTTCACGGCATGCTCTAACATCCTGGGGTCAATCGTGCCCGTCGCGGAGATCGTCAAAGCAATACGTGCGCGCTCTGCGGAGCTCGGCGCGCGGAAGGTAGAGGTGTGCGTCGACTGTGTGGCGTACGCGCCCCATCGCCGCATCGACGTGCGCGCGTGGGACGTCGATTATGCGTACTTCTCGTTCTACAAGGTCTGCCCCTCCCCAATCTCACGCTCGCGCGCTGACCTACTGATCTGCGTATATTCGCGCCGGTAGGTGTACGGCCCGCACGTCTCGGTCCTGTACGCGCGCCACGGTTCTCTCACATCGTCCCTCACCTCGCTGGGCCACCACTTCCTCCGCGTCGACGACAAGCCGTACAAGCTCCAGCCGGGCGGGCCGGGGTACGAGCTCCCGTGGGGCTGCACCCCAGTCGTGCCCTACCTCAAGTCGCTCACGCCTATGGGCACGCTGGAGGACGCGTGGGACGCGGTCGCGCGACACGAGCAGACGCTGCTTGCGGAGCTGCTGGGGTACTTGAGGGGTAAGTATGAACGAGGCGTGAGGATTGTGGGGGACGAGAGGGAGGGGGAGATGAGGGTGCCCACTGTGAGTTTTGTGGTTGGGGGCGAGCGGCCGATCCGGAGTAGGGAGGTGGTCGCAGCCTTTGACCGGAGGGAGAACGTACGTCCTTCGCTAGGAATTCACTCACTGGTTGAAGCTGACGCGGATGCGGGGATGCAGGTCGGGATCCGGTACGGGCACTTCTACGCGTACACGCTCGTCGACAGCCTGCAGCCCAAGCTGGACGTCGAGGACGGGATCATCAGGATTTCGCTCGTGCATTACAACACGGTCGAGGAGGTCAAGCGTCTCGTTGGCATTCTGGATGAAGTTCTAGCTTGAGCTTGAGAGCGCAAGCTGAAGGGAAAGAGGGAAGAACGAATGGTGCGTGCCATGCAATGCCTGCTATATGCTTAAGTAGCGTTTTCAATGATCATCGACCATCATCGACATGACGAGCTGGTTTGCCAGTCCAGGTTGGATGAGCTGAGACACCAGGCATCGTAATGAAAACCCAGATAGAAACCCTGACCACCCCGCTCAACATAGTAAGAGTCGAGGACGTAACATTGGATATATGGGCGGCCTCCTGCCGGCACTAGAAGCTCCCTTCCGCTGCGAAACCGTCAGTTCGTGGAAGCGCTTGCTGAACGGAGCGAATGTGGGATTACGTCGCATATTCGTTTCATCGGCTTGGACACGCACTGGCAGCCACTGCCGCGCTCAGCCGTTACCTCGATATCGGCGAAGTTTTGACCTAAGACAAGGCGTAAAAAGGACCTTCAATGTTTGTCCGAGGTTTACGGGAGGTATGAGCAATGCTTTCTCTACCCGTCGGGTGCTGTATGCAGATCAGCGGTTAGTAGTGGATGGCGGTGCTCCGAGTTTGCAATCGTCAGCCTTTTCAATGATTGATATCGGATACACGGCGCACGCGCGGCATGAGGTCGGCTATGTGTGATTGGGTAGGAGACTGTTGGAGACGTCGGACAGGTTGGAGCGAGCTCATACTTATAAAACATAGATTGGAAGGCTCTCGCGCCCTCGAGATCCCGCCTTGCACTTTCCCTGGCTGCCCACGCGCTTTTTCTATCTCTACTGGTGCGTAACTACTTCAATCATGGCGTTTACTGCTTACCCTCTGACCTCTCACTTCTCATTCAGCTGGCGAAGGTTGAACGCCGTACAACCTCTAGACCCAAGATGATTGTCGAAAGCAGCTCCTCCAACTCTCGGGACTGTAAACGTGGCCGCAACGGCTTCCCCTTCGCACCTAACCCAGACGCCTCTGTCGAACACGGTACGCTCGGCGCAGGACCCTCCAATGAGCCGCCGCCCCCAACATACGAAGAGGCAACCAGCACCATGGAGGCATCGTCCAGTACCTCCCCATCGTCTTCCGGGTTCGCACCTTCGGGAGCGAGCTCAAAGTCCATGCCTACGCCTGGGAGCTCGACGAGCCAAGACAAATACGCACCCCAGGTCGGTACATCTGTGTTCTCTCCGTATACGAACCCCGCCATGACGGGCTACGGCGCGTCCGCTCAAGCTTTTCCAAACCCGGAGCCAGATCTTGGACGGAATTCGTCCGTTGCGAGCTACTACGCACCGTCCACGTCCAGCGGGAAGTCGCGCGCGGACTCCAGTTTCACTCCATCCTCCGCCCCTTCGACCCACCCCTCACATGCCGAGGACTATCGCGCGAGTATCGCGCGCTCGTTATCTTCCTCCACCGTGCACACTTCCTCCTCGGGCGCCAGCCACCCCTCGCACCAGCACTCGCCCTCCGATCGCGGTGCAGCTCCAGATAGCTCTTTGGAAGCGCAATCTCAGTCCCCGTCGATGCGTGCACGGTCCTTCGCGCGCGCGCCTGCCAACAACCTGTCATACGGGCCCTTTCCGCCCGCGACGCTGCACGCCTACTCGGACGACCTGCAGGCGGACGGCTTCCCAAAAGGCCCGCCGACGTGTGCGTGCGCACCTGCGCCGCACCCGTTCGTAACGCATGACGTGAGCGAGGAGGACTGGGCGGGCTTCCTGGATGACGTGCGCGGCGCGGGAGGCCTGTCGCCTGTCCATGGCTTGATCGCAGGCGCCGCGCCCATCGCTGTTCGCGCTGGGATCATCGGAGGTGAGCAACGTTCTAGGGATCTGAGATGGCAAAGTGAGAAGCAAAGAGACTCACGGATGTTGTTGACAGGACTCATAGCGGGACACGCGCTGCGCGCGCACATCAAAAGTAAGCGGAAGAGCCCCGTCGCGGACGTCATCGACGAGTGGAATAGGGTACGTCTCTGCCGCGCGAACGTCTAATCACAGCGTACGGCTTACGCATGCTGTGAACAGAAATTCTTCCATCCGCGCTGCATGGACGTCGTGCTCGCGCAAGGCACGATTGCATATACGGGGCCAGCGAAGGCCGTACCTCCAGATATGGCATGGCGCGCGAAAGAAAACGCAACGGGGAAGCACGTCAAAGCGTACGAGGATACTTCTAACGACGAGAGTAGCCCGCGCGAGATTCCGGGGATGGCGGCGGTGGACTCGATGGGAAGGCAGTTGGGCTCAATGGGCAGACAGATCGACACTACAATCAAGGGGAGCGGTAAGCGTGGTAGGATCGCGCTGTCGCAGGACTTGAAAGCGTCGGCTGGGGAGAGGTGGCGGCTTGTCGTCTCGTACAACCCTCCTGTGCTCTGAATGATACTCTTTTGGATCGTAATTCCTTTTATACAGCTTTCATCGCATTTGAATCTGTACTCTACACTGGTTCGGCGGTGATGTACGCCCAGAGCGACCCAACCGCACGCTTCACGCGCGAGATCTTCCAGCCCGCACTTTGGGTGAGCGTGTCCATCTCGCGGTATGTGCGTTCCTTCGCTTTGAACAATCCTATCATCTATAGCGCCAGTCGTGTCAACTCTCCCGTCTCGCATCGCGAACGGCAAAAGCGACAGAGAGCGTACCGTTATGTCAAGAATGTAACCGTTGAGGCTCGCGCGACCGAGGTTGGGAAGGAGCGGAGATCCATCCGGGACTAGCGAGTGTACATCGGCGCCGCTGTCTTCGTCTACGCACGCGTACGGAAGGAGGTTATCCACGATGAGGAGCTTTGTGTGTGGGCCGGCGGCCGCGCGGACGTGCTTCAGAATCCTATCGCGCGGAAGGAATCAATTTCTAACAGGCGAGGAGTCAAGAGGAAGGATGTAGACGTACTGCACGGCATATTCGTCCGGCCAGTTGTGGGCGACAGCGCGGAGGAGGAACACGTCCGGTTGCGTAACAGTGCCGACGTTGGGCACGTCGAAGGGCGTCTGGGGTTCCAAGAAGTCTTGGGCGTGGAAGGACACGCGCCCGGAGGAGAAAAGGTCGGCGTGCTTGTCTCCCCACGACTATCTCGATTGTACAATGCCATGACAGATTGAATGCCATATAAATATATGGGGCATGGACGCAAATGTAGCATCAGAATGTTATGGCGCATGCGCAAGTGGATGGCGGAGCGGGCCACGCACCTGCTGAGCAATGGAGACAACCGAAGCCCGATCCTTGACCGCGAAGCGCAAATGCGGGTACGCCTCTGCAAGAATGACAGACACGGAGCCGATACCCCCACCCACATCGGCGACGACCGAGTCCAGCGGGAGCTCGTCCCAAGGGAAACCTGCGGATGACCCCCCGTCCATCAGTTCTGTCCTCCCGGTTCGCAATTAAGTTGGTGCTTGTGCTCGAATTAGATCCACAGCACACGACCCGCAGAACGAGCGGAAGCAGAAGTGTTGGGCGCGAGGCACGCACCATGAATGATATTCCCCGCGACCTCCCAGTACTGTGTGCCTTGCATCGCATGCCCGAACCGCGCGAGGCTCGCCTCGTTCCCGGGGTGCTCGAGCCACTCGTAGAACTTGCTCTGGGTCTTGAAAGCGTGGTTAAACGCCGTCGGATAACCGTTCTGCGAGCCCCCTGGCGCGTCGCCACTCATGAGGAGCCATTCGGCAAGTGAGACATGAACTTTGGCCCCCTCGCCTGAGCTACAGATTGAGATGGCGCGATGACAGTGTGAGGGATGTGCTGAGGACACGGTCAGGGGGGCAACGTGCTTACATCCCTGCAGCAAAGGCTGCGATCCCATCTGTCCCTTCGTACTTCGTCTTTGGGCTGCGGGGACATAGCACGAGAGGTGAGCTGGGACTATGGAGTAATTAGATACGGTGGACGCACGAAGCCTTGATCTGCTCAGTCGACTTCCCGGAGTCGACGAAGGACGAGAGGCGGTTGTTTGCGAAGACATCCGGCTTGACTTCGCGCAGCCAGTGGTGCGTCGCAAGCAGCCGGAGTAGGCGACCTAATGTGCCGAAAGGAGCCCCGTCCACTCTTACAATAGTGTCGCACGCGTAGAAGATACCGCGACGCACCAATGTAGGATGGGTCAACGCCCACCGCGTCTGGGTTGGCCGCACGGCGTAACTCCGCAACTTTCGCTCCAATCTCTTCGACGCCCAAGCCGGCAGGGCCTGCCTCGCGCAATATCTCGACTATATGCGCGCTCTCGATAAAATTGAGGGCCGCGACAAGGGTTCCCTGTGCAATCTCTATTGTCAGTGAAAGTTAGGTCTGACGAGTGGTGACGACTCCCTTACCCCCTGCCCGATCTCCACGAGTTGGAAGAACGGCTTGTGCACCGTGGCCGTTATCTGGCCACAGGCTGCGACAATCCGGTTGGCAGCGCCGAAGACGGTGGGGTCCATCCTGAGCTCCTCGGCCTTTTCACGTTCGGGACTGTTCTTCGCGGCGCTGTAGTATGGGACATCGAGGGGCGGGAACTGGAGTGTGGCGCCCTCCGTGGAATGCGTCTTGTATACCTGCTCGATCTCGTCGATGGCCTCGCCAATGACGGCGTGCAGCGCACGTAAGTTTTCGATGGTCATAGTCGGGAGTTGCACTGCAGTTGCGGGACAAACGTGAATATATTTTTATGGATGCCGTGAAAGGTTATATTGTCTCGCGCCCGTTGCCGTCAGACATCCTGATTCTTGGGCGGGATGTGCTCGGAAGCCCATGCGTGACCGGGCCATTCTGTTGAGAAAAAAACAGTAATACATACGGCGAGGCCCGAGAAATCCAGGAGCCTATAGTGTACGTGAAGATGTATTTATCACCGCGCGCGACGTCTTCTGGACTCACCCGGGTCTAATCTATGATGGCGGAGAGCTCCTATGAGGAGCCGGGATTTACCTAGCTTCGGGCGCCACTGGAGCTGATAGATGACGTTCAAAGGATGCTAGATGTTCGGAGCCGGTGAGTAGAATCTGAAGCCCATGGAGTCGATGACAGACCGAAGACACCACGAGGTCCTAGAGCTTGGGGTTTACGTAGGGATCCAGACCAGTAGCTAAACACGAGACGTCGGCTTTGAGTGCTTCTTGGACAGTTACATGTGATGTCGATGGGGCCTAGAGACGGAAGGCCTGGCTGGAAGTTACGCACAATAAGGAGCTGACCCATATCTTCATGTCACTTCCTGGCCCGTTGTCGCGTCGTTGACAAGTCCACCAACACATCGGCCGCCAGGGGAGTATGATCTAATGAGTATCGAGAGGTCATTGGCCGTCGCTGGAGTAAACAATGGGGGTGCATGAAAAGCGGAGCGACCGCGGTATGCGTACCTCATATGAGGATCGACAAACAGCTTCGTTGGCGACGTGAGGCATAATTACAACAGCATTCTTTCATTCTAGTCTGATGTGTTGAGGAATACGCTGCATACTGATTCCGAGGTAGCTGCACTCCGTGACTAGAAAAACCGGGTGCTAGTGAGGCGATGAACTGTGAATCGTGGTGTTATGCAAGTTGGGGTATGACTGTCGTCAGAGGAGCGCTGGAGCGCAGTTTCAGGCTGTGTGTTGCCGGCAAGAGTGGTTCAGGAAGAATTCCCGACACTAGAAAAAAGAGCGCAAGGAAGTCGCGGCAATTACGGAGGAGAGAGATAAGATAAGCCTAGGTGAAAGATATTCCCACGATCTCAGCCGTCTCAATGAAGGTGAACGGGCGGGTGACTCACTGAGTCACATTTGGACGACGACCTTTGCCACCTCGTCCGGCCCCTTTTCCCTTGCTATGACACATCCTGGTACACCTCATTCTCAGCCTTCTGGCCGTAACGTACAACTCATGTATTCCCTGGTGAACAGAAATCCTTCCATTCGCGATGCATGGATGTCGTGCTCGCGCAGGGGAGGAGGAAACGTGGTAGGTAGGATTGCGCTGTCGCAGGACTTGAAGCTTGAAGGCGTCAGCTGGGGAGGTGTGGCGGCTTATGGTGTCATACAACCCGCCTGTGCTCTGAACGTTATTCCTTTGATCACTCTGGTCCAGCTTTCGCTGGCATCGAACTTGAATAAGAACTCTACACTGGTTCGGCAGTGATGTACGCCCAGAGCGAACCGACCGCGCGCTTCACGTGCGAGATCTTCCAGCCCGCACTTTGGGTGAGTGCGTCCATCTCGCGGTAGGTGCGTTCCTTTGCTCCGAACGTCGCCATCATCTACCCGTCCACGTCAGCCCCAAACTTCCTGGCCATGGACAGAGCGGCCTGAGAACCTGGAGAGCACATACCGTTATGTCGAGGATGTAACCGTTGAGACTCGCGCGACCGAGGTTCGGAAGGAGCGGAGAACCCTCTGGGACGAGAGAGGGCACGTCCGCCCCGTTGTCTTCGTCTATGCATGCGTATGGAAGGAGGTTGTCCACGATGAGTAGCTTTGTGTGTGGGCCTGCTGCGGCACGGAAGTGCTTCAAAATCCTGGTCCGCGGACGCGGTCAGTGCTCAATAGGCGAGCTCAGGTTATGGAAAGCTTGAAGACGTACTGCACTGCATATTCATCCGGCCAGTTGTGAGCGACAGCGCGGAGAAGAAACACGTCCGGTTGTGTGACTGTGCCGACGTTAGGTACATCGAAGGGCGTCTGAGGTTCCAAAAAGTCTTGGGCGTGGAAGGACACGCGCCCGGAGGAGAAGAGGTCAGCGTGCTTGTCTCCCCATGACTATCCCCGGTGCGCAACGGACGCGATGGTGGGGCGGGGCCCATACGAAGGACATGAGAGAGCGTCTCGTGATCCTCACAGCTAGACGGAGGACGCACCTGTTGAGCAATGGAGACCACGGAAGCTCGGTCCTTGACCGCAAAGCGCAAATGCGGGTACGCGTCGGCGAGAATGACGGACATGGAGCCGATCCCGCCGCCCACGTCGGCCACGACCGAGTCCCGCGGGAGCTCGTCCCAGGGGAAACCTGCAGATGGCCCCGCGCCATAATCAGTTTTTCTCCCTTGCAACTAAGCTGACGTCCACGTTCGAAATAGACATACAAGGTCCAGACGGAAGGACCCGCAGAAACAGAAGCGTGGATCGCGACGCACGCACCGTGAATGATGTTCTCCGCGACCTCCCAATACTTCGTCCCGTGCATTGCGTGGCCGAACCGCGCGAGACGCGCCGCGTTCCCGGGGTGCTCGAGCCACTCGTAGAACCTGCCTTGCGTCTTGAACGCGAGGTTGAACGCTGTTGGATACCCGTTCTGCGGGCCTCCGGGTGCACCTCCGCCGGTGAGGAGCCATTCCGCGAGCGCGACATGAGTCTTCGTCGTCTCATCTGCGCTACAGGATGGGGCAGCGTGAAAATGAGAATGAGAAGAGGGACGTCCAGAGAGGGGAGAGGAGAGGACTGTGCGTACATCGTTGCGGTGTAGGCTGCGATGCCATCTGTCCCTTCGTACTTCGCCTTGGGCCTGCGGGAATATGGCGTGGGAGGTCAGGCGAAATTGTGGAGTGATTAAATGTGGGGGACATACGAAGCTTTGATTTGCTCGGTCGACTTCCCGGAGTCGAGGAATGACGAGAGGCGGTTGTTCGCGAAGACCTCCGGCTTCAGTTCGCGCAGCCAGTGGTGCGTCGCAAGCAGTCGGAGTAAGTGACCTAAATATAGAGGTGATCATCGTTAACCAGTCCGACAGAGTTGCAGGAGTAGACGACACCATAACGCACCGATGTAGGATGGGTCAATGCCGGCGGCGTCCGGGTCGACCGCACGGCGTAACTCCGCAACTTTCACTGAGATCTCTTTGACGCCCAAGCCTTCGGGACCTGCCTCGCGCAATATCTCGACGATGTGCGTCCTCTCGATGAATTCAAGGGCCGCGATGAGGGTTCCCTGCACGATCCCTGTGGTCAAAGGAAACAACGACAGGCGAACGACAGCGGCGCACTCACCCCTTGCCCGCCCTCCACCAGCTGGAAGAACGGCTTATGTACCGTGGCCGTCATCTGGCCACAGGCCGCGACGATCCGGTTAGCTGCACCAAACACAGTGGGGTCCGCCCTGAGCTCTTCGGCCTTTTCGCGTTCGGGGGTGTTCTTCATGGTGTTGCAGTACGGCACATCGAGAGGTGGAAATTGGAGTGCGGCGCCCTCCGTGGAATGCGCCGTGTAGACCCGCTCGATCTCGTCGATTGCCTCGCCGATGACGGCGTGTAGCGCACGTAGATTTTCGGTGGTCATAGTCGGGGGTCGCGGTGCAGCCGCAGGACAAACGTGAATATGGTCGTTATTATAGGTACCGTAAAAGGTTATTTGGTATCGCGCCCGTGCCTGTCGGACATTTGGATTCTTGGGCGGGGTGCGCTCGAAAGATACACTGGGTATCCCGCGTGTGACCTGGTCATTCTGTTGGGACAAAGTCATAATACATACAGCGGGCGCCGAAAACATCCAGAAACCTATTATGAATATGAAGATGTACTTACTCATTACTGCGCGGTGCTTTCTGGACTTGCCGCGGTCTAGTCGGCGACGGCGGGGAGCACGCGCACGACCTGAGCCCCATAGGGTCGATGATGAACCGACGACACCCCGAGGTTCTGGAGCGGTGTTTGCGAATGATTTCAGATGATTGAACACAAGATGTCGACTTTTGGCGCTTCTTTGACAGTTACGAGTGGTGTCGACGGGGCTGGAGACGGAAGGCCTGGTCGGATATTCCGCGCAGTAAGGGACTGACCCGTGTCTTCGTGTAACTGCCTGGTGCGGTGGCCGCATCGTTGATGAGTCCGCCACCACACTGGCCGCCGTAGAAGATGATCTAATGAGCTTCGAGAAGTCAGTTGGCCGTCGCTGGGGTCGAGAACTGAGCCGAAAGGCGGAGCGACCGCGGTATGCGCACCTCATATGACGATTGACAAACAGCTTCCCTGGCGACGGCGGTCATCCGGGGCCCTGGAAACACTGGAAGTCGTAAGCACTTCCCAAAGACTGAAGTGCGGGGGCCGCAAAGTATTAAAACAGGATTCTTTCATTCTAGTCTGATGTGGTGAGAATCAGAACATGAAGCTTCCGGTGTGGTTGGCCCTCCATGGGTCGTGTGTAGTGAGCCGGAGTGGTTCAGGAAGAATTCCCGACACTAGAAAGCAACATACGGCCAACGTATGGGGACAAGTGATAAGATAAGATAAAGAATATTCCCACGATCCCATTGATGTCGCTGTTCTGTGGTCACCCGGATGTTTCACTTCTACGACGACCTTGGCCACCCCGTCTGCCCCCTTTTCCCTTGCTACGGCACACCTCGCTCTCAGCCTTCGCTCAACCTCTCTATATGCGCTGTTTCAAACTCTCCTTATGCCTCAGCCGCTCGCCGTAACCGTGACGAGAAGATCTCCCCATTCTCGGCCCCTTCTCGGCGGTGTTGACCCTCTGGATGCTGGACGTACCGTCTGCCGTCGTTTCCGGGCCCAACTTGAGGCGAGCGACTCCTTTTTTCTGTATATCTTGGCTGCCTTCATGGCTGTCTATGGGAAACAGGGCTGTACTGCGCTGGAATAAACTCTGCGCCAACGCTCAAGGCGGGGCTCTGTGGCTGGCCGACGACAAATCAGTCCTATGGCCTCAACATACGATACGCTCAAACCCCTATGCCGCCGCTATATCTGGTATTCTCCTCTGTCATCCGGCGCCGTGAGGGAGTTGGCTGTACCCGCCTCTCCGCCCAACTCGCCCCTCTCGGCTCTCTGGAGAGCGTTTGACCTCCTGGAGGGCATATATCTACTGCTTGGCGACTCGCTATGGATGGCTAACTCTATTCCGAGCTCCCTTTCTCCCCACTAGTTTTGAGCGTACTCTTGCACCGATGGCCTCTGTAATGCTCTTCCGAGCGACGGTCGTTTTCTTCGTGGTTCTCGTCTTGTCGAGTACAATCTTCGCGCAGGATTCAGGGTCGACGGTATCAGGTGAGTCCCCCTTTTCGTTCACCTCCACGCCCCTTCTTCGTCCCCGCTGCGGCATATATGCGTCCAGAACCCGCTTTTGGGTGGGTATATGCTGTCAGAAGAAGCTATTTCATGCTCTCTGTGACTTGGAAAGACCCGTAATGGGTTGGCGTTGTCTCGTTGACGGCCCATTGGCTAGTCATTCCGAGCGGGCCACGAGCGGCATTTGATAGGATGCTTCGCGCCTATTGGCACCGCTAGCAGCAGGTGCGGGGAACGAGCTATTTCCCATATTGCCATCGTATTCTATCGAGTGGCGGCGGACAGACTCGGTCTCTTACTTGCGTCCAGTCTGTCGCCGGCGATCTTTTCCCTTTGTACGGGCAAATTAGCGTCCTGTATGCGCGGGCGGGCCAGTTATATGCGGGTCGAAACCTGCTGGATGTCCTAATGATCTCGCTATATGCGCTTCTACAACATCTCTCTGACGTCATCCCTTTCAGCTACCGTCGAAACGACCGTGCCATCCACTACCGCCACCCTTACAGCCACGTCCGCGCCGATGGCCGGCACGTCGTCCACTATTTCCGGGCCAACCCTGTCTATATCACCCCCGTCGACTGACCCGACGACCAACCCGGAGAACATATCCAGCTCGCGGGGTAATCGTCCGACTGGGGTTACTTCATCAGCACCTTCCGCGACGCTGCAGAATGGAGCATCAGCTGTAGGCGTTAGCGGCTTGGGCAGTCTAGTCGTTTTGGGTGTGTCGATCGTCGTCTTGCAAGCGCATGCATTGTAACGATACGGAGTAGGATGATGGTTCGGTGAGGCGCTTCTTGTATGCGACTTCACCAAGTAGTTGACTCGTTATCTCAATGTGTAGGGCCTTTGTAATCTGTTTTCTTCATGAAAGTTCGTTTCGTTGCTTCTCCGTGCGAGTGAATGGATGATCTAGACACATGTCAGTGTCAAGGTCCCATCTCGACATGGTGTCAGACCCTACTGCGCACGTCAGCGCGTATGCACCCCGTGGTCCGCCTGTAACGCCGACCTCCCTAATCCGGTATGCACACCAGCCCAATTTCCCTCGCAGTGGGCGCACAACGTGCTCGCTCTCGCCTCAAACCATAGCCCGACTGTGCGCGCCATAGGGTCGTCGGGCTTGTTTCGCCATGTTGCTGCGTACGCTTCCCAGACATGCGTAGCCTTGCACTTGCCTTGCAAGAGTTAGGAGCATTTCCTGTGCTTACTTCCAACATGTGTCTCGCTTATGCTCGGTCCAGCTGATACGTCTTCAGTCCACACCTTTGCCACGCCGCTCGCCGTTGACGCAAGGGAAGACGTCGAACGTCCGATCCAAATCTTGGCAGCGTTCTCGATCCTTACTGGACCTTGCACCGCGTCGAGGGTTGGGATGCCCGGTTGCGCCATCTTGCGCGTGTACCTCGGGTAAGTACTCGTATAAATACGCCCTGCCCTCGTCGACGCCGAACGGTCAGGTTGCCTAACCTCTGCCCGTCTGCACCTCTCCTTCCCTCCATCCGCCACTTCCCGTATCCACAAAACCTCATCCTCTCCGAAATGCACGCACGGGCCATCCTTCTCAGCCTCGCTCTTCTGCTCTCGAGCAGCGCCGTCCTCGCCCAAGGCCCCGTCCAGACAACCTCGGGTACGTCCTCCACATCACCCCAACCCATAACCACCCTCGCTGACCCCTCCGCCGCGCGCCTTCCATCGCAGACGTCTCGGCGACGGACTCTGCGACGAGCTCAGAGCCCGCGACTGGCACAGAGTCCGCAACGGCGACGGACACCGCGACAGACACCGACACCGAGACGGCGACCGAGACGGCCACGGACATCAGCGCCACCGCGACCGCGACCTCCCCCGCCTCGGGCACAGGCACAGCGACGAGCAAGCCCGCTACGTCCTCGTCGGGCAGCAGCGCGAGCGGGTCGCGCTCTGCGAGTGGGACAGGCGCAGGCACGGGGACCGCGACGGGCTCCAGCGCGTCGGCGAGCGGGACGGGTAGGCCGAATGGCGCTGCGGCGCTTTCGAGCGGGCTGGAGGGCGCGATCGCGCTCGTTGGGGGGATCGTCGTCTCTGGGTTGATGCTGTGAGGGGGCTGTTGCGGATGTACCTAATAGGGATGGAGAGGGGCAAGGTGGAGGGGCGAGGGCGGGTTGGGTTGGACATATGCATGGACGTGGCCGTTCTGTTCTGAATGGCACGCAGTCACGGAGTCATGGACTGTAACCTACTTAATCCCGCAGAGGGCCACTGGGCTCGAGATTCGGACTTGCGACGTCGCGTAAATACAGCGCGCGACAGCGTCGTGTAATCGGAGTTGGGCGCTTTTCTGCCTGCTCTGCGACGGGGGTGCGCTTGCCACCTCGCGCCCGAGCGAGGAAGATCCTGTCGTCGAGAGCGTAGGCCCACTTGAAAGGAAGCGCCCAACGATGAAGCGGCTTCCAGGCGACACCTTGACGGCGCCGAATGCGTCTTGTAGCCCTGAGTCGAAGCTGTCGCTGGACAGACGGTTACAATAACGTGCGTGCCCTTCGAGTTCACCAGTCTAGAAAGAGAATGCTTACCGCAGAGACTCGGTCCACCAGTTTTTCCTCGAGAATCGTTACCAGACCAAGATCTCCGACGACTCACAACGTCCTCCTCGAGCCCATGCAGGATGTATAGCCTGCAGCAATCATAGCTTGCTGCGAAAGCGCTGCCATGCCCGCGAGCTGCTGCTAATCGCGCGTCCCATCGGCTGGAATGCATTCCCTTGGCGTGGTTGCCGCTCCGCGTACTTCCCATTCAGCACGAACTTCGCATCGTTCCGCAAGAATGCACGGGATTAACGTACCTGCGAGACCTCGCGCGCCGTATGTCGTTGATGTGTAGGAGCACGTTCTGCCTTTTCCCGCATTGCAGTGCGTTTTTAAGTGGCATTATATCGTCATGCTGGTGCGCGACCTATTAGACAATTTCCTCGAACTACTCACTTGGGGTCTGGGCTCACCTGTAGAACAGTACCCCCATGAACGTGTCAACTCGCCTTGGGTGGGGGGGAGGTGGGAAAGATTTAGCTTGACCAAACGCGCTTTCCTTGGTAGCGTCATCCTGAGATTACGCGAGGGCCTCGCCTTCGTTCGGGTTAGGGTTAGGCATTGATCCTATACGTTCTCTCAACGTTCTAGGCTGATTCTGGTCTTGAGAGCGAGTGTGGTTTGGCTTGGGTGGTAGGCTCTTGACAAACAGCTGATGACAGAGGACAGAAGATGTCCGTCCGTGTCGGGCAGTGTCGCGCCAGCTATCAGATTAGATAGTCCGCTAGCATCGCTCGGTGCACAGCGATTTTCACATGGGTTCCGAACCCCTACCTTTTCTCCAACCATCTCTGCGCATTGCATTCGCTAGCGACGCTACGACACATCGTGGTTCTCTATTCAAGGAAGCGTATGCATGCCGGGATGTGTCGTATTCTCCGGCAGCCGCAAGGCCACGACATACTGTCCGGCAGAGCCACCATGGCTCCGCTCAGCTCCGAGTCCATCCAACATAAAAGGGCTCGTCAGCTCCTCCATCGAAGGCTCAGGACGTCCTCAAGCTCGCCTCGATCGCACTGCCAATAACTTGACATGACAACTCTAGCCACGCTCCGAGCTCTCCATGCCACCATCGGGTCCGCCCTCGACGAGATCGAGAAGGCCTACAACGGCAGGGGTCTCGACTTCCCTTCCCCCGACGTCCCTCTCTACAGGAACGACAATATTGCTGCTGGGTTCACCGTCGATGATCCCGCCGAGAAGCTCATGGCCGAGCCGGGCGTGGCTCGCGCCGCCAGCTACGCCGTCGCTGCGTCAAGTCAGCTCATCAACACGCTCCAGCACCCGTTCTTCAACCTTCTCGAGAGTGGTACTGCGGTAAGTGCCCTACACGACATGGCGCATGGGTGGTCTCTTACAGATATGCTCTAGTACCAAGTCTCCGCGGCGATCCAGTTCTTGGAAGAAAGCCATATACCGGAGATTCTGCGCGCGGCTGGTCCGGATGGAATGCCCGTCGAGGAACTCGCACGCAAGATAGACGAGCTTCGTGCCGCGAAGGGTCCTGTTTCCAAGCCCCTTGATCCGTCTCCTCTCAGTGAGGATCCGAGTCGATACTATTTGGTTGCGGGAACGCTAACGAGTCCCCCGCTTTCATAGGTCATATACTCCGCCTCCTCGCCACCCACCAGATCGTCAGAGAGGTCCGTGCGGACGTGTTCGTGAATGCTCGCCTCTCGGCGCTGCTTGATAGCGGAAAGACACCCGAGCAGATCCGCGCCGCGTAAGTGCCGTCCGCCGTTGCTGCATTCTCGGCGCAATGCTAACTTTGAGCTCGTTACGTAGTCCGGAGAAGAAGTACGACGATACCAACGGCATTCCAGCCATCGTCCCTACCGTGTACGCACCTCGATCCAGAGTATCCCATGCAGGGTACCCTGACGTGTTCCATCCCTCATCTAGAATCAACGAGGGGTCCCGCAGCATCTCTTACCTCTCCGAATGGCTCCTCCATCCGCGCGAGGGCAGTAACAGGTCCAGCGCGTTCAAGTACGCATACGACACGGACGAGGACATGTACACGTGGCTCGAACGTCCCGAAAACTCCCTCCGTCTCCTTCAGGTTAGTCGCGGCATGACCGCCGGCCGTCTGGTAGAGGGGAGCTTGAACGTTGCTGATACTTCCGGTACGGACGTCTACTGCAATTTCGAGGACTACTTGCTCACCGCTTGTCCTGGATTCTTGTGCAGCGTTCCCTTGGGACAAGCTTCCGAAGGATGCGGTTGTCGTCGATGTCGGCGGAGGAATCGGCTCGGTGACGTTCCGCATTGCCGCGGCCCACCCGCACCTCCGGTACATCGTTCAGGATCGCGAGCAAACCATCGCCATTGCTCCGAAGGCCTGGGATGATCAGCAGAAGAACGTCTTCAGCTCTGGTCGCATTTCCTTTCAAGCTCAAGACTTCTTCTCTCCTCAACCGTCGACCTACCAGGTTACGGTCGTGGGCGAGGTCAGGCACCCTGCCGTGTTCGTCGTCACGCGTGTGATGCACAACTGGGGCGACGAAGAATGCACGAGGCAAGTCCACGTTCCTTCCGTCCTGTGTCCGAAGCTGACGCCGTTCCGTGGGCAGGATCCTCGGGCACCTTCGTGCAGTCGCGGGCCCGGATACGAAGCTATTGATCGTCGACCAGGTCTTGCCTCTGGCCTGTGCTGAGGAAGCGTCGGCCGCGTTCTCGCAGGGCTCGCTCGCCCCCGCGAACTCTCCTCTCCTCCCTAACCTCGGCAAGGCCTACGCTGTCGGGTACCACATGGATATCCTGGTATGTCGGCGTCGCCTCATGACTGCTGTGCTGCCCGCGCTAACCCACGATCAAAAGATGTATGCCATTTTCGGCGGAAAGGAACGGACGTTGGGCGAGATATCTGCGATCACGAGCGCCGCGGGCTGGAAGATCGCGAACCTCAAGCGCGCCGAGGGCGGCGTGTGGGCGTACACCACCCTCGTCCCCGTCTAATTCGGGTGGCGGCGACAAATTATATATTCGGTACTCGTCCCCGCCATTGCGACTCAACTTGCGCAGGTACCGTTCATCCGGGTTTCAAGAGGACGTCATTCATGTTTGCTGCTGGTTTCAACAACCGGTCGGGTTCGTGGTTTATTGTGTATTCCTAGTTAGCGGTCGTCATCCTCCTTCAATCTTAACCTTCGGAGAGGCCCTGCAAACTTCACGTTGTCAGCGCCAAGGTTCTTACGTTGTCCGAGAGGACTTGGAGGCGTGCTCGGATCTTCTGCTTGTACTGCACTGTACTTATTTTCTTCTGGTGAAGCATCCTTGATGTGGAGTCGCGTCCACTCTGCGATCGAATATTTAGTCCTGATGATCGCATTTCACGGCGCAATCTCTCAGCGAAATGTCGACCGTTAGCCGTGCTGCGATGTGGGGATGGCGACCACCGTTCCTCCAGATTAATATTCAGGGGCGGTGTCCGGGGTCGCACCGCGCCAACCTCAAGCTCGGGAGCGCATCGAATGATCGAACAAGTGTTCTTGCCGACAACTCCTTCTATCGCCGTCCTGGATTTCTTGAAAAGTGTACGGAGGCCGCTCTATGTCGCTTACTCGGCGAGAGCAATCATCTGACACCAACGGCTAATCCTTCATCCCCGCCGTTTAAATGCTAGTGGCTTCGCGCTGGCAATCTGCGATCATGATCCCCTGGGACACGAATGTTTTCTGAGGTCAACAGGGCACCAAATTTCGGTCGTCCGCACTGCCAACCTTATTTGAGCAACCGTACGTACCTCTATGTATCGTGATACCTTTCCTAGCCTTGGTCGCTCAAGTTGGTCGCTGCTTATGTTCACTACTCTTGCGGAGGTCCAGATCCGACTCGCACAGCATTCAACGTCGAATTCGCAAGAAACAGATGGCGTGGGTGGAGGTGAGAGACCGCCTCCCATCTTCGGAATGTTATTCTCAGCTCGTGACTTCCCCACACTGCACAGTTGAGCTAAGCTTCTTCGGTTACGGACCGTCGAGTGTCCTAAGCCCCGGACGCGATTTCTGCCCGCACGAAGGCTCATTAATTATCCGGATGTCTCAGGTACGGTGGCTACTCCCGGGCGTATATAGCTATCCGCGTGTGCTACTCAACTGCAACTCCCACTCAGAACATACCGCCATCCGCTGTACTTCGAACATGGTCGGGGGCTCATTCTCACGTCCTACCAACGCGGCCCAGTCGTTGAACGACGCCCAGCCGACAGCGGACACGTTTCCGCTAGGCCAGTTTTCGATCGATGAGCACCAGCCCATCAAAGTTGTCGTCATCGGTGCAGGATTTAGTGGTGTTATTGCAGGTGTCCGGTGCGTCGCTCGAATTCTCAACGTCTCCCTGCATTCTTAGTGTCGACACACCAGCTTCCCTCAGAAGATTCCGAACGTCGACCTGACTATCTACGAGAAGAATGCTGGCGTAGGCGGGACTTGGTTTAGCAATAGATATCCGTGCGTACAAGTTCCCGATACCTATTCGCTATTCGCTGCTCAGGCTGGCGGAAATCCTGTAGCGGTTTGGCCTGCGATATCCCGTCGCACTCCGTAAGTCGTCCTACTGACCCCATCTCTGTGCGACTGACATCCTTGTTAGTATCAATTAACGTTCGCAGAGAAGGTATTTCGTATTCTATCCCCTAGTTGTAGTCCGCTAACTCGTAGCAGCGCGACTGGTCGTCGTATTTTGCACCAGGGGCCGAGATTCGCAAGTACATCGAGGACGTCGCCGAGAAGTACAAAGTTATGCGCTACGTCAAGCTCTCGCACGAAGTGACCCATGCGACGTACGACGAGCAGACCGGGAAGTGGCATCTCCGCATTCGCCGCGCGAACCCTGAGACGGGTGTTCTCGAAGAGTTCGAGGACGCCACCGATATCCTTGTGACTGCGTTTGGAGCACTTAGCAGATGGCAGATGCCCGACATTCCCGGTATCAAGGACTACAAGGGTATCCTTCACCATAGCGCGGGCTTCGACCCCGAGGATAAGACATGGCAAGAGGTCGTGGATGGGTGGAAGGACAAACGGGTCGGCATCATCGGCGTGGTGAGCATCTATCTCTCCATGAAACGTTCTCCGCGTGCGGGGATTACTTGCTCATGCTTTCATACATCATACAGGGTTCTAGCGCACTTCAACTCGTTCCCGCGCTACAGCCGCGCGTTTCGAGGGTGGTGAACTTCGTGAGAGGCAAGACTTGGCTCGCGATTCCGTTCGGAACCATTACCTTCGCCGAACTCCTCGGGCGTCAGCCTCAGACCAAGGAGGACTGTCAGTCAGGTTTTCCTCGTTCGCGAGACCCTTGCGCTGATGTTGCCTTACTCTAGACAACTTCACTCCTGAAGAGCTCGAGCGCTTCAAGACGGACGACGAGTTCTACAACAAGTTCCGTTGGGCAGTGGAGAACGATGTCAACGTAAGTTTGGGCCCGCGGTGTTCTTACGTTAGACTCGTAGTCTGACCCGAGGTGACCTGCGCAGTCCGTCCACCCCTCGACGTTGCGGGGCACCGACATGCAGCTCATGGCCCAGAAGCTATTCAGGGAGAGCATGGAGACGAAGCTCGCGAAGAAGCCCTGGATAGCCGAGAAATGTGCGTCTTATCGCCGTCCAGCGACTGCTTTAATCGGCGTAGCCAGCTTCTCTTTCTCGAGGTTAACTACTTCCGCCCCTTGTTACAGTGATGCCTGACTTCCCAGTCGCGTGCCGGCGGCTGACACCGGGACCTGGCTACTTGGAGGCCCTGTGCGAAGACAACGTGAGTGCGGCCCCTGCCTTAGCCTTCGCTTCGCGTAAGTGCCCTATCGTTCTCACATATTCTTGTCGGGTTCATCGGACAGGTCGACTTCATCACTCCGCATATCAAGCGGTTTACCGAGAGGGGCATCGAAACAGAGGATGGCACCGAACATGAGCTCGACGTCGTCTTCTGCGCCACCGGTATGTCTTACTGCTGTTGTTAGTCTAGTCGTACCTCCTTACTCACGCGTTTTATGTGCCACTTCAGGCTACGATACGACTTTCCAACTTCCGCTCAAGGTCGTCGGCCGGAACGGAGTCGAACTCAATGAGCGTTGGAAGCCGCACCCAGTCTCGTACCTCTCGGTGGCGGTAGACGGCTTCCCGAACCTTTTCATGTCGTTCGGACCGAACTCTGGAGTTGGCTCCGGATCTCTTCTCGCGCTCATGGAGTTCGAGATCATGTACGCCGTCCAGGCGGCTGCGAAGATGCAGCGCGAGCGGCTCAAGAGTATCGAGGTTAAGGCGGAGGCGCTCCGGGACTTCGATCAGTACCTCGGGGTGAGTCTTTGCGTGTTCGAGCGGAGTAGGGTGTCTGATCTGGATTGTGCAGAGCTACTTCCCAAAGGTAAAGACTCTTTTGTGCGGTGAGCGGCGTGATGCTAAAGTTACCCCAGACTGTCTATAGCGAGAACTGCCGATCATGGTACAAGATGAACAAGGCAAACGGTCGGGTTGTCGGCCTTTGGCCAGGTTGGTGTCTCGTCTCGCCCTCCGAATTATCGGTATTCTCAATGCTCTTATCGTGCATGTATAGGTTCCACGTTGCACGCTCTGAAGGCGCTTCGAAACCCTCGGTGGGAGGACTACAACTACGAGCAGGCGGATGACATCCAGAACAGGATGTACTGGCTCGGCGACGGGCAGACGTGGAACGAGAAGACCATGACGGGAGACAGTACGTGTTTCACTTTCATTTTTGGAGCATTACATGCTGATATCCAATGCAGGAGCATGGTATTTGACGCCTGAATACGTCGACCAGCCTCCAGGTAAGTCATAGGACTTCTCTGGAACATTGTCCGGGGGCTGATAACTTACGTCGTGCAGTACCCGAGGATTAGGCACTCGTGCTAGACGGCCGCGATCGCTGCTCTACCCGTATTGTGTACCTCGGGGTTCCCAGTCTTCGGCCGTTGCGTATCGATGTCTTCGGACTATGATTCTTTGTATGAAGTATCAGACGCCTTAAGCTCTGCGCCTATAGATCTCTATGTCAGAGTCGATGGAGACGGTCCGATCCATCCCTAGCTATAACCGTACTCAAACGAAGCGCTTTCCTGCAGGAAAACCCGGATGTCTCTGAGCTTCAACGCGCGTACGGTAATCCAAGTACCACATTGTGCAAAAGTTCGGTTTCATTAGTAGCGGTACAATTTAGAATCTTCACCCCAACAGCGATCTACTTGCGGGTACATAAAAGAACAGTGAACGCACAATACACTGCGGATTCGAAAGCAAAGAACAAAGCATAAGGTCAGTAAAGTATCAGTACTTCAGTCGCCACACGTCCCCATGTAGTCTAGCTCGCGACGGCGCCGTCGTCTTCGCCCTCCCACTCAGACAGATGGAATCCCAGATCGCGCACGCTCGACACGGCGATCAGGAGCGGGTGGCTGGAGTCCAGCGTCCGGAGGACCTTCGCCATGTCCTCGAGTGCGAAGTCTTCCATCTCCTCGATCAACATAAGGTCTTCGCGGTCGTCGCGCAGTTCTTGCGGCGGTCGCGCGGCGCGCGCTTTCCGCTTGTCCGCGAGGGACTGTAGTTGTCGCTTCGTCGCCTCGAGCAGGCCGTTGTGGAACTCTGGCGCAAGCGAAGTGGGGCCGCCGATGACGAGCATTGTGTCGAGGAAGCATTTGAAGAGCGAGGCGAGGAATGACGAGTCCGTCTCGACGCCGATGCAGTTGATGAGTTGTGAGAAGGTGGCGACGACCATTTGTTGGGTAAGGGTTCCGCTATTCTTGCCGCACGAAAAGAGAACGGGTACCAACCTAGACACCGGAGTCAGTAGCTGCACGCAGACGGGCTACTGTCCTACATACATGGCACACGCCTCCTGCACCCCATCATGGATATAGAACCGCAAGCCGGGCAATGCGAGCTCAAGGACTTGCGAGACGTAAGGACCGAATCGCGCGTTCAACGTCGACGCGTGGATTAGCAGAGTCTCGAACGCCTGGCACTTGTCCTCGAGCGCGGACGTCTTGACGCCAACTTGGTGACCGTCCATCGAGATGCTCTCCCAGCCCTCGCGATCTTCGTGTTCCTCGTCATCGTCTGCGCGCGCCGATAGAAAGATGAGCCCAGGCTCCGAGACGGCAAGAATCCACACCCACCGTATATTGAGATATCGGCCTTGGAGCTTGCGACGCGGAGCAATGGAGGCATGACGACCGGAAGGTACGGCTCGAACTCCTCCCCCAGTGCTTGACAGACCTTCGCCCACGTCGCGATGAGGAAATGGCTGAGCATTGTGTCCTTGGGGTCTACGGGACTATCTATAGAAAGCAATGGAGTAAGAATCATGGAAAATATCGATGGCGTAAGGCGTGGACGTACTCTGGATGCGCATGAGGAGTTCGACAAATGTTCTTGAGTCCGGTCGGAAGACGTCGCGGCCCACCGCAATAGCTGGGGGATCATGTTCAGTAGCGAGCCAGCCGATGAAATCAGAATGGACTCACCGATGAGGCCCGCGCATTCCATCGCCTTCACCCTCAGCTTCCTGTATTCCGGGCCGTTCGCGTTTTGCATGACGTTCAATAGGAGCGGCATGATCGAAGAGTAGTGCTACGAGCGGACGATTAGCCGTCTCCCTCCAAGACGGGATCCCACCGACGACACGTACCTTTGCGAATGTCGCCTCGCTCGCGTCCGCGACCATCGCGAGCGTCGTGATGACCTGTTCCTGGACGTACCGCTTCGGCTGCTTCGACGCGTCGCTGGCGGCGGGGTTGAGGAGCTTGAGCAGCCGCTCGACGATCGAGTCGAGGTACGGAATGAGCGTATCGCGCTCGACGCCTTCACAGAAGTTGATGAGCGCAGCGGCGGCGTGCGCGTGCACTCTGTCGATGTGTGGTGTAGGTCCGGTTAGATCGAAGTAAAGAGGCGAAGAAACGAGAACGAGAGGTGCGAATGGATAGAAGGCCGGGGAATAGAGATAGACGTATTAGACGTAGACGTACCGGGCTTCTGGGGCTTCGAGCGCGGGGATGAGCGCCGCGAAAATTTGCTCATGGAACTTCTCCTGGACGACTTCCTGTGTGTGCGACGGGACGGGCATGGTCGTCAGGGGCGTCATGTTTGTGTTTTACGGACGGATGGGATGGGATGGGGCCGTCAGGAAGAGGGTCCAACTCAATCTTCAGGAACGAGATGCGTACCTCGAGATCGGTGCAGAGCTGTCCGCTGTGGACGCGATGGCAGATGGCGAGCTCCCATCAGCCCGGAGACGGCGGAGCGAGCGGGCGTCGGGAACTTACATGCACTGGCACGCAGCGTAGCGCACGCGCGGATGTGGGTCGTTGAACATTGGCGTGACCAGCCTGTGGGTGGGAGGGAAGGTTTGTGAGCGCCGCTACGTCAATGTACGGACGGTAGACAGTGGGAACACACTCGATGACCTTGCCGAGTTCTTGCTGCATGACCTTACTGGTGCCCTCCGCGATCGCGGCAATGGCCATCAGGCCAGCATGTCGGAGGCGCCAATCGTGCGACGCGAGCATGGCCGGGATGAACGAGAACGCTGGTGGGAGGACAGCCGTGCCACCTAATGCGCACGCGACGCGGTCGAGCGAGTGCTCGTACGTGTGAGGGTATGTATCATCTGTAGGATCCTCCGCAGGCTAGCGCGAGGTAAGCACTCGAATCGCGACCGCGGCGACGGATATGAAACGTACGTCGGCTTCGAGCCAAGCCTCGGTGTCGTCTTCGGGTATCTCGCCCATGCCCTCGAGACATCCTCGCACGACGATATTGACCCACGCCTCGACGCCTTTCAGCATGTTCGGTTTGGCTTCGCTCAGCGTCGTCATGAATTCGAGCGCGCCCTTCCGAACCTCGTCCTCCTCTCCGCTTTCCCTGTCTTCCCCGTTCTCACCCTTCCCCGCGCCCGAGACGGGCGGGAACGCGAACGTACTTCCGCCCCCAGGATTCGGACGCGCTACGGTCGGGGTTGGTCCCGCATCTACGATGGGCAACAAGAGAGAAGGCAAGAACGTCAGTAGCGCGGGGATATGTGGGCGGAAGAGGTGGGGATTGGAATACGCGAGCTCCGTGAGGACGGAGAGGAATGGTGGTTGTTGGGCGTGCGGGACGGATGGGAGGGTGTTAAGCATGGGATACATGAGCGCGAGGGCTTGCGCTTGTTGCGCGAGGTCGCAGGCAGTGAGGAAGGCCACGGATGCGCGGAGGGATGCGAGGCGAACCTGATAGACAGAATCAAAGTCAGCAGTCAGTCAGCCTGGAAATGGCAAATTCGGGACGGAGTAAACGAGGATGGACAGACGTGCATCGCGGCAGATTCGTCGTGGACCGATGATTCTGACAACAATGACAGATGAATGGGGTACGCGAGTCGCGAATTTGGATGAATAGAAAAGCGATACAAACGTCGAAGAGAGACGGCACAACGCGACGATATTGAACGGAGTCCTAAGGAACGTCAAGTGTCACGCCTACGCGCGCGAGGGGGGAGCCACTGCATAGCGCCATGCGAACCGAGACATGCGAGCCTGGGCCGCCACAAGGGGATGAAGCCGCGGAGATGGAGCAATTGAAAAGGGAACGCCGGAGGATTGCATCCATCGGTTGGCGTATCAGAAAGAAGACGAAGGTTCCGGTGCATCAAGCACCGGTAATAGATGGGTGGACGAAAACGGGCAAGACCGATAGACGTGTGTGGGGCACTCACCTCTGTGCTTTGCGGGTCCTGGAGGCCTTTCTGGAGGAGGTTTACGGTAGCCTCGACGTGGAGGTCCAGGATAAGGTTGGGGCAGCCGGCGAAGACGCGAAAGGCGGACTCGCGGGTGAGGACGTCTGTGCTGTCCGCCATGGCGAATACTTGGGAGCGGAGGGCGTTCCACGGGTAACCGCGTTTTGAGGCATTGTTGGAGAGGTCTGTGACGGTGTCGACTGTCTTTCGGCGGACGACGGACGCGGGCTCGTGGAGGAGGGAATGGAGAAGAATGCGGTGGAGGGTTTCGATGGCTTGTGAGCCAAGATGGTCATAGAGGGGGACACGTTGGGTGGTGGATGGGCGGAAGAGGAGACGACGGAGGAGAACGAGGGAGAAGGAGCGCATCTTGGGGGGGATGGGGTCGGAGGGGAGCGCGGGTAGACTGGAGGAGGGTGCTCACCAACTCTGTGTCGGCGGAGGTCGCGAACTGAGCGATAGCGAGCAGATAGAGCTCGGGTGTCTGAGCGAGGCGTTCATCGACGGCCTTTTCAGCACTAGAATGCAAAGGGAGGAGATTCAGCAGGGTGCGATCGATGTGGGGGCGGGCACGGACCTGGAGCGGATCTGATTGTCGCCGAGGACGAGGTTGGAGAGGATTTGAGTGACCTCGGCGGTGACCTCAGGGGGGACTACGACGTCGGACATGCTGGGATAAAGAAAAGGAGCGGATTTTGCATGGACGCCGCTTGCAAGTCGAGCACCAAGAACTCATCGCAGATGTCCTCCGACACGTGCCAATCTATCGGCGCCTACCAGATCTGCCTCCCCGGCCCGCCCACGATTCTAACGACTCTGAATCCTCGTTTGTCCTCCGGACTCCCCCTTCCCACTACCTTCTCTAGAGGGCAACTTGCCTTAGTCTCTCGACCTTGTCACTCATGTCCCCGCCAAGCCTCACCAGCCTCAAGTCTCGCCCAGTATCACGCTCCTTACCGCGAAGCACCAGCCGCGCCTAGCGCACTTCGACTAAGCGCCTTGCAATGAGTTAAACGAGGGGACAGAAATGCATTGTTAGAATCCGACTTTGATGGTGCGTCCATTCAACTACTTTGACCGTTTGTACACCCTTCACCTCGATTCTCGCGTTCATACACTCAGCTTGCATGGGAGCCTCGCGTTGCACGTTGGGCGGGATATCCAGGCGGACGATGGGAGTGCGGCGGCTTCGGAGTCTCTTATACAGGTTGTGGACAGAGGAGCGTACGTACCTGGAATCATAAGGCGACTCAGTCGGCTTGAAGACGAATGCCTTCAAGGCAGCTGGTACACACCCGGGAGGGGTGGTAGCATAGTGGATGAGGGGGCCACCTTCGCACAATTAATAGGGTGACTTGAGAAAACGTCAACGTAATTTTCGCAAACCAAAAGAGCGTATGAGACGTACCAGCTAGCTACGACAGGGTACGGCGCGAAGGTCGCGATCTTCATTGTGCCCTGGACTTCGCGTCCGCCGTGGCAGTCTCCCCTGAAGCCTCGCTCATCCAGTCCATGTCCGACTTCTGCCCACTCAGCTCTCCAAATCGCCTGCTGAATCTCCCCATACGCCCCGTAACCTCATCTTCCTCCTCGTCCATGCCCACGAAACGCGACGCGTTCCAGAGCGGGTTGTTCGTCGTGTCGCGCGTCAGGCGGATGACGGAGCGCGGCGACGTGGTGTAGTGCACGATTGTCGAGCCGTCGACGCGGACAAGCCGTTGTGGGAAGACGGGGACCATCGGGTTTGGGAGCTTCTTCGACCGTCTCTTCCAGACGTGCGTGCGACCGTATGGCGAGGAAGATACCGAGCGCGCCTGCAGTTGGAGGATTGGAGACCGAGACAGCGCAAGTACAGGCGGCGCACGAGACGAGCTCAAGAGGAAAGAGAGACTCATTCTCGACGTGAGACGAGAAACAGGTCTAGGGGTCGTGGACGATCGAGTGTGGGCAGTCGGTTGGTGGTGGAGGGGGGAACTTGAACACGCTGCAGACCGCCACGAGGGAAGCGCGACTCGTGGGCGCTTGCGGCAGCTCTCCCGTCCGACGTTACAAATAGCACGAAGCATTCCGAGGTCGTGCTAACCCGGTCAAATGTATCGTATTTGAGGCGGAAGGGCTGCGTAGGATAAACTACCGAGTACGGTAACGGATATAACGCGAATCGAGATACTTTGATGACTTCCCTTTGCATTCTGGCCCGCAAACTTGAACGACGATGTCGATAACAGATCCACAACAGAGCGTTCAGCAATCTCTCTCGGGTTGGGTAAGGTTTGAGCTCGAAGGCACACCTCAGGTTCACGATGACGCCAGCTTGGGTGACCGTAAAAATCAACGTGTCGCAAGAGTGGACGCCCCCCGCGAGAGCTAGAAAGTGCATAAACTTCGAACGGACTAGTACTGACATGTCGATGGTACGGATGGCCGCCGGTAAAGCATGGTAAAGTGACTATGCGAGACGTACCCCATACGAACGCTGACACTCAGTGTTACGGGCGGCGGGCGAACGTCTTTCGCGCCGTCCTTCCGTCCCTTCGGTCACCTGTAGTTTCCAGGATTGTAATACTATAGCCCAGGTAACTGGTGCATTCATAATGCTGGCACTGGGCATCTGGTATAATACATCAACCTGGCCCAGGAGTATTACAACGTCCCCAGCCCCTTGTAGTATTATACTAGCACTCTAACAGTTGTAATATAAGCATTGTACATCACCGTTGTTTTTCAATACTATTGTAGCAGCCTTGTATAATAGCTTGCATTGTATAACCACAGTCAGACTGTATTACCACTATTTATCTACTGTAATACAATACTCTCCTTGTAATACCGACCTAACCCATTGTATTATAACCATGGTTGTATAATACTAGCCTTGTAATACTATACCAGCCTTGTAATACTGACCCATCTCATTGTAATATAATACTGTAGGCTATTGTACAACCCGAAGCAGACTGTATTACTACCACCTACCCATTGTAATATAATCCTGTTCTATAATACTGACCTACTACTGTAATATCAACCTTCTGCATCAGGAAACACCGAATTTCTAGCGAGCCTCTGCAGGCACTCTCGAGTAGTGATAGAGCTCTCGAGTCTCCCGCATCGTCGCGCGAGCACTCGATAGCACTACCGAGTTGCCCTCATCACCGCGCGAGCGCTCAATAGTGCCACCAAGCCGGTAAGCGTGACCGTAAATGGCATCAGCGTCAATACACCTCCCACCACTATGCCCGCTCCGAGGGCGACGAACGAGCAGCCTTGTCCGCTCCTCTGCCCTTTGAACCTGTCTTCGACTTCGACGAACAGACCTAGCACCAACCTCACGCAAAGCCCAAGTCCCCATCTACCGGCCCTAAACCAAGCACATGGTCCCATCAATCTGCCAGCGCAACGGTCGACAGCCACGTCTCTCCTCCTTCCCCTCCTCCCCCCACATCTTCTCTCCCTCCTTCATGTGCCCCCACTGCGTTCTGCCCTTGTTTCCTTGTCTAGGCATCCGGATTCGCCTTTATACCTGTACCTTTGGGCTATTACGCTCCTCTTGTAAAGGCGTCCATGGGCGATCCGGAGTCAATGTAGGTCACTTCTCACGCAGCCCGTCGTCTGCCACTCCGAGTGGTGAGTTTTCGATCTGGTACGTCTCTTCCTTATCTCCTGGGTCTCTCCTTCCTCTCTTCATGTGCCTTCTGCTCGGATACGGCCGCACCGGGACGAGATTCGACTTCTTTTCGGCCTCTGAGTCCGCTGTTGCACGGTCTGTAACTGTCGCTGTGAGGCGCGTCTTAGGGTTAGGGAGGAGCGCGAACGCGAGCGAAGCGAGCGTGAGCGCGACTAGAACGAAGCAGCCGACAGGCGATAGGGATTCCCCTACCGCAGCCTGTTTCGCTATATAGTAGCTCATCAGGACTGCCTTAGTAAGTTCCGTTTGCTTTCCGAGTGTAACGTGACGAGGTGACTAATTCCCCGGTCGGACTCGTTGATCTAATAATGATGATGTTGACGGGCCGTGCGTAAGCACGGCCTAGTAAATGATCTGCTTATGCGAAGGCAATTACTGTCGACTGCTGCGTACTAGCCCGTTATGATCCGATGCGCGCGCTCGGCGTAAGCCGAGCGCAATTGCACATGACTTCACATGTGACTTTCGCTAGCACGTGCAATTCTGCACGTGCACATCACATGATCCGAAGATAACCTTAAAGCGCTGAACCACGCACCTGACAAGCACGTGATGTTAGTCACGTGCCCGCTAACTTATACTTTGCGTTAGGGTCTGGGTTCGGGTTAGGTTCGGTTAGGGTTAGTGTTAGGGTTAGCTGTACAGTCGACGTCAGCATATAGACGACGATTAAGCCGTAATTAAACGTACGGTTAGGGTTTGGGTTAGACCGCAATACACGACGTTGTTGAGAAACGCCGTACGTTTAATCCACTATTAGATTGAAAGGGTTAGGGTTAGGGTTAGGGTTAGGGAGG
>BACB01005411.1:0-22237 GCA_000338015.2 Ganoderma multipileum BCRC 37180 | reverse complement strand
TTCTTGTTTGATCTCACGCGTGCGTTGAAGGAGCGCGCAGCGCGACTGATGCGCACTCTGTAAGAGCTAGAAAGTGCAGACATGCAAGAAGTCCATGCATTGTTTGAGCATCGTGAGCTTGTCATATTACACCAGCGGAGACCAGGACTGCCCGGAGGGGCCCTGTTATATTAATGTCTATTGCAAATCGCGTGCGGCCTGGGATTCTGCGGTCCGTTCTGGGCCGCTCGACTGAGCGCCTATGATTCCGCAGGCCCAGAACCACAATCACCAATAAGTCTTCATCTCACTGGCATCGCATTCGACAGTGAGTGGAATGAAGCGCACCACGTCGCATGAAACTCACATTCATGCCGTTCCAGATGAACCCAAGCTCCGTCTTTGAACGACATCCCGATCTGTACTTCCCAGATGGCGACGTCATCCTGGCCGTCAAGCAAACCCCCAAATCAGATGAGAAACCACCCCAATACACCCTCTTCCGCGTCCACAAGTTTCTGCTCAAGCACCATTCCGCCACGTTTGCCAACCTCTTCGCAGACGCCAACGCAGCTCCTGCCGATGTCTACGATGGAGCTCCGCTCGCGGAGATGCATGGGGACAAGGCGGAAGATTTCGCGTTGCTCCTCATTTATCTGTACAACCCTTCGTGAGCTCTTCAATTTTTTTTCGTATATGATCGCATCTGTTTAAATCAGCCAGTTCGTTTGTTTTCAAGCGCAATGATCCCAACACCCCCCTTACCGTGGCCGGTGTCATGAGATTGGCAGACAAGTACCTGATCGAGCCGCTCCATCGCTATCTTGTCCAACAGGTCTGCAACGACTGGCCTGCGACACTCAATGACTACGACATCAAGCAAGGGGAGGTAGAAGCCCTGCGGCAGGTGGCTACCTCCAACTTTCCATTCCAGTACATTCCAGGTGACGACTGTGCGCGTAGTCATCCGACGTCATTCCGGAGCCGGCGGCAGCTATTCTATTTGCCCGAGAGTTCGGATGCCCGCAAATCCTGCCTGCGGCCTTCTACCAGCTCTCCCTCATTCCTGTCGCATGCGACTGGAGCTCACAACTGGCCAATAAACCGCTCGCTCGATGGTCGATACTCGACGGGGCCAGCCTCCTCAAATGCATGCAAGGCTGCCAAGTCCTCAGAACGTACCGCCCTTACGTACCGATGTTCTTGTCCGAAAGTTGCGCGAATGCTTGGGAACTCGACGATCGTCAAACCCCGTGCTACCGGTTCATTGCACGTCTCCTCGATGTCGTCTTCAAGGAGGGACCTTCGGCAACCCACGGCGACCCGCTCCGTTTGCTTGCAAAGTGTTCTAGATATTGGGAGCTATCGGAGCTCTCGAAGGAGCGCTGCCCTGATCGTCTCTGCGATGATTGTGAAGAAGCGCTAAGCGTCGAGGTCAATGAGGAACGGAAAAGGGTCTGGAGGGAATTGCCGAAGTGGTTCAACCTCGGGTGATTTCCTGCTTCCCTTCGTAAGTGCGCATTGCTCCCCTTTGACCTCCATAAGCTCACCTTTGTTTTCTCACTCAACCAAGGAACACCTGACACATGCCTCGAGTGACTCGGCGAGTTTTCGACGTATGGTTGGTCTCTCGTTATCCGCCTACCTCACCTCAGAACTTACCGCGTGTTCTTCTATACTACGATCCGGCATCATGACTAATTCCATTTGGTCCACTGCGTCAGAAGCTGCATGCTAGATCCTGCCGTGATATCGCTATAGTACATGTACTGGCAGCGGTATCAGTGGCACAATTGGACCACACCCTTTCAAGTCACCCCACTAGCACTCATTATTCACGCTCTGCCGCTGCCGCTACTGCTTTGCGACGTACACCCGTTGTCTTCATGTACTGTATTCGCAGCCACTCGCCCATCGTTGGCCCAGCGTTTTTCGCGAACTTGCACACGGCCCGAGGGCCCGACAGTGGTTTCCGGGGTCTCCGCATTGCCGGCCCAGCGCTTACACCACCTTCAAACTTTTCGTTTATACTGTAGCAATACTGCAACCGCAACCTTGACTCGTCGACTCGACCACGAGTCCTTTCAAGCTCGATCCCGGTTGGTTTCAATTTAGTGCAATGTCTTTAACCGAGAATTTCAGTTATATTTCATAATAGATGAACTCGAAGTCTGTCCTTGAACGGCATCCGGACCTCTACTTCCTTGATGGCGACATTGTTCTAGCCGTGAGGCAGACCGGGAGCACGCCGGTGTCAAACGAGGATCCGACCAAGTATATCCTCTTCCGCGTCCACAAGTTCCTGCTCAAGCATCATTCCACCACTTTCGTTAACTTCTTCTCGGATGCCAACGCTGCACCTGCCGAAGTATACGATGGCGTACCACTCGTCGAGATGCACGGCGACAAAGCAGAAGACTTCGCGTTACTCCTCAGCTATCTGTACAACCCTTCGTGAGTTAATCGTCCTAACACATAATGTTCAGATACTCAACCCTGTGTGACGAAGTTCACTGGTCTTCAAGCGAAATGATCCCAATACCCCTGCTACCATCACCGGTGCCGTCAGACTGGCGGACAAGTACTTGATCGAGCCGTTACACCATTGTCTTGTGCAGCAGGTGTGCCAAGACTGGCCGGCAACACTTGAAGACTATGACATCAAGCAAGCGGAAATCGATAGCCTTCGGGACGTCGCCCTGGATAACCCCGGCTTCAAGTACACTCCGGACGACGACGGGGGGCGTCTAGCGGACGCCATTCCCGAGCCGGCGTCCGCTATCCTGTTTGCCCGGGAGTTTGGATGCACCCAAATCCTGCCTGCGGCCTTCTACCGACTCTCCCTTATTCCTGCCGCATACGACTGCAGCGTGCCACTTGTGCATACACCGCTCGCACAGTGGTCCATACTCGACGGGGACAGCCTCTTCAAATGCATGAAAGGATGTCAAGTCTTGAGGGAGTACCGTCCTCACCCATCACGGTTTTTGTCCGAAGGTTGTGCAAACGCGTGGGTGATTGACGACTGCGAAACCCCATGCTACCGGTTCGTTGCCCGTCTTATCGGGGTCGTCTTCAAGGATGGGCTTTCGGCTACCCACAACGACCCACTCCGTTTGCTTGCAAAATGTTTTAGATATTGGGAGATGCGGGAGCTTTCGAAGGAGCGCTGTTCCGATCGTCTCTGCGACTATTGTGAGGGAGCAATAAGCGTCAAGCTCGGCGAGGAACGGAAAAGGATTTGGAGGCAGCTGCCGAAGTATTTCAACCTAGGATGATTCTCCATCTCTTTGTAAGTGAGTGACATCCCCTTTATGCGTCCATAGGCTCACTTTGTTTAACGTATTCGCAGAACACCGGACTACGTCCTCAATTCTCGACATACAATCCGTCCCCCATTATCCATCCGCTGACCTCCGAACCTACCACATAGACTTCTATGCGCCACAGCCGGATTCGAAGCCTATTCTGTTTGGTCTACCGTATCAGGCACCGCGTTCTCTTATGCCGTTGCTACTATACATGTAGGAAAACGCTGGCCACCGAGGATCGCGGTCGGATCCACTCTCTCTGTAATACATCACCGCTGTCATGGCTTATCCTACTTCAGTATCGCTACTGCACATGTTACGATAGCTTCCAGTTACAATATATCCCTTCCTTCCTGCTGTACACGCTGCGTACTCAATTATAATACTTCAACACCTGCACCCCATTATCGACGATCTGCTCCTGGCTCGCGACGTCCGTCCCCGTCGCCTTCTTCAGCCCGTACGCCATGTACCGCATCTTCCGCCACTCGCCCATCGTCGGCGCCTTCTCGTCCGCGAACTTGCGCTTGACGTCGCCCTCGGGCACCACGGGGCCCGCGACGGGGACGAGCTTCACGTCGTCGTCCGCGAGCGCGAAGTAGAAAAGGCCGAGGCGCGCGAGTCCGCGCTGGTCTGCGGGGGGTTGCACGACGCGGTGGATCGTCGCTTTGTAGAACCCGCCGGAGAGCATCTCGAGCGACTCGCCGATGTTCACGACCTTGGTGATAAGGGGCAGAAGTTACTGAGGGCGAAGGGGATGGCATGCGGAAGACGTACGAGTGCGTTGTCGATGTGCTTCACCCAGCGCCACTTTCCGTCGGGTGACAGGATTTGGAGGGCGGAGATAGGCTGGCTGTAGAGGATGGTGACGGTACCGGTGTCTGATCACGCACGGATCTTGAGAATGCGATCGCGGTGGGCGAGTCGCCACATACCGGTGTGTCCTTTGAGCCAGACGCTGTTCGTCTTCGATTCGTCTTCCTCCGTCCTGGGGTGACTATAACAGTTCAGTATGGTCAGGGGAGGCCACGACGATGATGCACGCAACGTACTATTTGATCCATCGAGCTGCGGACGGTATGAGGTTAAGGATAAGGATAATCACTATGAGAGCCCGCTGAAAAGCGACGCACCGTGACTGTCCCCGACGGCATCGAAGCCATGCATCTCGACGAATGTGTCCTCAGGAAGTTGCATCCCGATGGCGAGGATTCTGCGTATTGTTTGACCCGAGTACATACGTATTCACGCATATTAGGTTACGTACCGAAGGATGTTATGAAGAATGTTGTTGTGGTTGTGCTCGGAAAAAGCCCGCAGTTCAGGGAGGAACGGTTCCAGCGCCCTGGGGTGCTTCTGTCCACCGAAAACGGACCGATGCACTAAGGATCATAGCTGATCAACTTACCACACGTTCACACCGAGGCAAGGAATACGCACAGGCATACTGCTCGTGCTGGTCTCTGACGCCATTGTCGATGGTCTGGAGTGCTCTCAGTGTCGGGCGCTGCACTCTGAGTATACGTAGCGGACATACCCAAAGTTGACGGGGCTTGTACCCGATCTTCGATCCCTCCTCGGCAAGCTTCGAAGCATGCTGCATCCGCTCGGCTTCGGGAACCTGGGTGAAAACGACGTCTCCGATGTCGAAGATACGATCCGTCTGGTGGACTTATCTTCAACCGCTTCCGACGACCTCGCTCGTACTCACCTGAGCCTTGGTCATTCCATGGTTGACTATGCACATAAACCCGACCGTGCGCATCACATCGCACACCCGGGGCGCAATCTCAGCGCGACCTTCAGGCGTACCCGTTTTCGAGAAGTCGATGATGGGCAGGTCTGCCCAATCCACTGAGCCAATTCAAACCGAGATTAGCGAAAAACCGGATAATGAAGATACCAGGCGTCTACTCACAGTCCTCCTTGGTAGGCGGGGGTGGAACCCAGCGAGGTACTGAGGGTAGCGTCGTGGCGGGCATTGTTGGACGGTGGTGACGAGGTCGCTTTGCAAGGAGAGTTATATGCGATAGACTGACAGAGAGTGGCGTACTTAGAGCAAAGGGGGATGCCTTATGATAAGTCCCTGTGGTGCGAGCGTGGGTAGGTGAATGCCGTTAGTCAGTCCAACCTAATCTCCCAGGTATGCTGGAAGACGGCTCACCTGACGACACAAAGACGCGGGGAAGCAGCTTAAGGGGGAGCAGGTGCTTCGCGCCTGTGAGGCGTGTATGCAGAAGTGGTCATAATTAGGGAGTGGGAATCTCAAAGACTGTCGGTCCTGCGCCAGCCAAGACTCCGTGGAGTAAGGTCAATAAATAGCCATCGGACTTCCTGACCGTGAGGGCCGTTTACGGCCGACTCCCGTCCGATGTGAGAGGACGAGAGGATACAGCCAACATACTGAGTTCCTTCTAGCAACAACCAAGCTGTGGCAGTTGGCGGTTTGAGATGGATCGAGTTCGAGCATGATCTTGAGAGTACTGAGCAACGAATTTTGGACTAGATTTAGTGGTGCGGACGACTGAGCGCCGACGCCACGTGTTAAGCTCAAATCAGGCAATTCTAGCGCCCAACTGCTGGCAACGCGCGTTTCCACGGCCACTCATGCAACTTTCTGCCATCCTCCACGTGCCAAATTTCTCGCGTATATACTTATGCCCCCGCGAGTCGCGCCATAAAACATACTCTTACGTTTAACCATCGCAATCTTTGCTTTCTCGACCTCTGCCCTTGTCTGACTCGGTATTGGGAATAAATGTAAGTTTCCCCCTTTCAGCGGCCCAACAACGAGTGAGTGGACTACTCGCAAGATCTTAGCGCCTTTTCATCAATAGTAACATGTTTCTAGGAATACGATTAGATCGGTTCAGGCAACATGAAGTATAGCCCTGGCCGCAGCCATATGAGGCTAGCATTGATCGAGGTGGATGTCTGATACACACGTGGTATGACATGTCTCATATGGCGACGCGCGTACGGTTCTCCCGAGCCGTCAGCTTTCCACCCTCAACACTCCTTCTGCCTTTCCACCCCCCATCTCTTCCATGGACCTTCAAAACTTGAATATCGATCGGCACCCCCAGCTCTACTTTCCAGATGGAAACATCGCTCTCCTGGCCCCAAAGCCGCCCACTGAAAATGGAAGTCCAACGCGTTACTTGGTGTTTCGCATCCACAAATTCCTCCTACAGCACCACTCGGAGACTTTCGCCAACATGATCGCCGACGCTCACGCCGAAACCGACGCTGTATACGATGGAGTGCCGTTGGTGGAGATGCACGGGGACAATGCGGAGGACCTCGCGACGCTGCTGAACTACTTGTACAATCCATCGTACGTCGCGCTTTTCTCTCGCTCTTCTTCCCCTCAACTCCGCCCAGAGCGATCACCTTCAAGAGGCACGATCCCAACACCCCCATCGTCGTCAGCGGTGTCATCCGCCTCGCGGACAAGTACTGCCTCCAATCGCTCCACGACTACCTCGTTAAACAGGTCACCTCCGACTGGCCCAAAACGCTGCACGAGTGGGACGTCTTCCAAGGTGAGCTCGCAGCGCTCTGGAAGCTCGCGCTCACTGCCCCCAACCCGCCCTTCGGCGGGCTCCCCACGGACGGCGCGTTCTCCGATCTCATCCCCGAGCCCGTCTCTGCGATCCTGTTCGCGCAGGAGTTCGGGTGCGCCGAGATCCTGCCCGCGGCGTTCTACCAGCTCGCGCGGACGAGCGTGAAGGCGGACTGGCGGCTGCGCGAGCACCCGAGCGCGGATGCGGAGCTGAACAGGGTGGCGAAGCGCGACCCGCTCGCGCGCTGGGCGATACTCGGCCCAGACAACCTCCTGCGGTGCCTGCGCGGGTTCCAGGAGCTCGACGAGTACTTCCCGCCGATCAGGACGTTCCTGTGCGAACGGTGCCGGCCGAGCGAAGAAGACGAGGAGGCCGCACACGACGTTGGCGGGGCAGGGTGCTATGCGTTCATGCATCGCATGATCTCCACCGTGGGCACCGCGAGACGCGGGTCCAAGAGGGATCCGATCGCACTGTTGTTGCAGTGCGTGGAGCTGAGGGACGAGGCGGATAGCATCACGAGGCGTTATGGCGGGCGGGGCGGCGATGCGCTGTGCGGGGATTGTTGGGACGTCTTCGAGGAGCAGGCACTCGTGGAGCGGGAGAAGTTGTGGAATAGCCTTCCGCGGTACTTCTCGTTGTTTGGAGAGAATCCTTGAGGTGTGTCGAGAGTCCACGCTGTCTCGTCGTGGGTAATGCCGAACGCTGAACCCCGCACTAGAAGATGATCTTGCTCCCCTCATTAACGCGGCGTGTGCAAATTGATTCGTGCTTCGGACTCGACGCTTCTAATTGTAGGTATACTCCGATTCTGACGCCAAGACGCTTTGCAGCCGTTCGCAAAACAACAGCTGCATTCGGGAAAAACGCGCTCAGGTCGGGTAGGCAAATGAGGCTAAGGGCTCCCTCAGGTGCCTTAAGGCCTGGCTCCTGGTGTCCCAATGGCCCAAGGAGCCCGGAGGGAGCTATGACAGCGCATACGATGGGAGTGGTTCTACTGTGGTCCTATATAGCCGGTTGGCCACCTCACGCACCATCATGATGTTGGTTGACATCCGTCCTGTTTATTCGCGTGCATGATGCGACGAGACGTGCTCGCGCCGCTCCCCCCTTCTTGCCGCGACTCTGATGGGTTTCTTTCCAGGAGACATCTAAGTACTTATCGTTCTGCAATCCGCTACGAGTTCCCGACGATCCCCTCTCCGGAAGGCTGTGCTAGGCTGCGCCAGTCAGACGACCGAAGTCTCCCACCTGATGTCAACCTAATGCCATCTTCATATACTAATTACTGCTCAGTGAGTCCATTTAACCTGCGATAGGACAGATACCTGATTGACGTGTGGATGGTGGAGCTTTGAACTGACATGGCAACGCATTAGATTGAAGGACCGCCGTACTGTATATATGTAGCCCTCGAGGCCTGTCCATGGCGGTGGGTCGTTCTGGCGTATCCTTGTTCCTGTACCTCATATACCTAGTCGAACCTCCTCCATGGACACCTCTGGGAAGGAGCTCAGCGATGCATTCGCAGAGATGATCTTGTCTGGTCATCCTCCAGATCCTGCATCCGCACAACCGTCCGTCCAAGGACCTAGTCCTCGCCCAATTGATCCAGAAGGGTGAGTTTACCAGCGCTTCAGTTTTGCAATGGAGACTGACTAGAGTCAAAATGGACGGAAGAGCTGCGATTACAAGCGGCGAAATAACCAGGGAGGTGGCGAGTTCCGCTGGAGCAGAGATGCTTGCGGAGGAAGTCAACGAGATGTTGGGAAATCTTCGATCCACCCTATCGTCTGGAGATCCTGACGTGGCCATCGAGCCCCTGGTCTCTATCGTAGGCAAACTCATGGTCCGTTGACGACTCTGCGCTCATCTTGCACCATCGCTGACCAGTAGCTTAGGATGTGGTGCCCTCCTCCACACACCATCAACTTCCGACGGTGATTCTCCCGGACTTCTCAGAAAATCGCTCGCTCAGCGGCGGTGTCGAGGGGGGCTCATGCTCAGGCCTATATGACGTCAAAGAGCGCCGTTCCGCGCTGTTCAAGGACGTCGCAGACTACGCCACGCGCGCATTTCGCACCGTGGACACCGCTGAAGAGTGCCTTCAGGATCCTTCACGCCTATCGGATCCGTCACCTCTACCTCCCAGCACTTCATCGTCCACTCCGTCGATGGCTGCGCCGGATGGGCTCTCTATGGTCGGCTCTATGATGAATAAGCTTTCCGACAGTTTTGGGAGCAATTGGATATCGAAGGAGATGAGCCGAATTCTGCAAGGCAATGAGGCGTTCGTCAGAGCGTCGGGGAGGGAGTTCGCCCTGTCCCTCCAATCCACACCCGAGTCCTCTCCCCAATACCCCCTCATCCAGTCGGGGTTCGCGCTCGTGCTGTTGCATCTGTACGAGATCACCTACGACTCGATGAACCTCGATGCTGCGGTGGACGCCGCCTCGCACGCTGTGGCTACTGTCACAGAGAAGAACGGTTTCCCGCCAGCGGCGACGTTCCTGGCCAGAAACTGGGCGTACTCGCAACGACTTTCTTCGCGCAGGGAGGGGAGCACGGAGCATCTGAGCCGCGCTATCGACGTTGGCACGACGATCCTCGGCATGTCTTACGACTGCCATCCAGGCGACCTCGCAGGGCGCCGCCTCCTTTCCATGGAACTCGCGGAATGTCTCCTCGACAGATATCGCCATGTTGGAGACGTCAAAGACCTGGACGGCGCGTTGGACCATATCTACGTGGCGTTTAAAGACGAGGAGCTGGATGATACTCACAGTCGCTATGTCCTCGGATCGCTGTACTTGGAACGTTACACTCGTCTTAGCACCCTCGATGACCTGCATAAAGCTCTGTACCACGGTATGCGGCTACAGCATCTCGACGACCAAGCTCCGCTCAATAGCACCAATACGCTGACCACTCCGCATGTCCCGACGCTGCGCCCTCGATGCACCTTCTCACCATGTCGCTCGCTCAGAGGTTCGCAGTGATCATGGACATTGACGAACTCAACAAGGCCGTTGTCGACGGTCGAAAGGCGGTCGAACTATGCCCTCCTGAGCATCCGCACTACGCCACGTATCTCTCCGATCTGGCAGGCCTCATTCACCAACGTTTTGTCGCCGATGACCCCGTCAGACCTCGAAGAGTGCGTCGAGAAAGCCCAGACTGCGCTCAAGCTTCGCGCCGAGGCTGCTATCCGTACTACAAGCCGTACTCGGCCCCACGCTCGCGCGCCTCGGTCGGAACAAGGGCGAGGCTGAACACATCGAAGAAGGGGTTCACCACCTTACGATCGTGCGGAAGATCTTCTCCGGCGGGGCTCATTTGGAGTCGCGCATCAAGCAGGAACTTGCAAACGCGCTCCTTGTCAAGTTCGAGTACACGAATGCAAAGGACGACCTAAACGAGGCCGTCCATTACGCATCCTTCGCATTGCACCGCGCCCCGGTGGACGACAGCTCTCGCGCTGGTCTCGCCTTCGAGCTCGGCCGCATGTTGTCCACCCGCTACTCCCTCTGGAATATCGAGTCGGATCTCGAGCGCGCGGTCGATATCCTGCGCGATGTCTCGAATGGTACTGGGCCCGCTTCCACTCGTCTTCGGGCGGCGACGGAATGGGCGAAGGTGATCGCCGCGCGCGGACCCGCTGCTTCTCTTGACGCGCTCAAGGTCGCGCTCGACATCCTCCCGCTCGTCGCTTGGTCGGGTCAGCGGATGGTCATCCGGTACAAGACTCTGATGTCGTTGTCTACAGACATCGGGCCGTGGGCCGCGGCATGCGCGATATCGTGCGGCCAGCTCGACGACGCAGTGCTGTACTTGGAACGCGGGCGCAGCGTCATCTGGTCTCAGTTGCTCGCATTTCAGGGTGGGACGCATAAACATCGGGCGGCCGTTTATGCTGAGGGTACCTCCGCATCGACCACAGAGAAAGATGCGCTGGCCTCATACCTTCTCCAAAGCATACACGGATCCTCTTCCCCCATGATGATGCAGGAGGCTCGAGACGAGGTGAAGAGACAGCATCCGCAAATTTATGACGTCCTCGGGAACCTGGAATCCTTTATCAACGAGTTGAAGTGCAAGGCCGCTTCACTCCCGGTCCACCGTCCGGAACGCGACCAGGAGCTGGAGGAGTTCAAGGCTTCAATTATGAGCATATTCGGGGACGCGTCGCTGCGGAGTGCCACTTGCCGCTGGTCATCCCTTCAATCGACCGTGGAAGACCTCGAAGAGGAGAACAGGATTAGTTGCCATCTCTTTGAATCCGACTCGCCACTCGCTGAGCTTCTTGCCGGGGGCGATATTGTTCTATTGAATGCGCACTCAACCCGCTGCGATGCACTCATCGTTCGTCGTACCACAGCGGACACAAGCGTCCACGTCGATCACGTCCCTCTGCCTGAGCTCTCCGCCGACACCGCTCACCAATGGGCAGAGTCTATTCAAATCGGGATGTGCGACCTCCAGGAAGGCTCAATGGGTGTCCGTGACCTCGAAAACCTCATCCTGATCCCTATTCTCCAGGAACTCTGGCGCATAGCTGCATTGCCCGTCCTTATCCATCTCGGTATATCCGACGCTACCTCATCTCCGACGCGGATTTGGTGGTGCCTATCAGGTCCACTCACATTCCTTCCAATACATGCCGCTGGACCTTATGACGGCGCTGCGCCTGGAGTCCCCGAACTCGTCTCGTCGTACACTCCGACCATCAAGTCACTTTTGAGCGCCTACAAAGCCCCAAGCGCCCCCTTCTCAATGCTTGCGGTCGGCCAGCCTGATACTCCCAACATGTCTTCCCTCCCTTCCGTCCACAAAGAGCTTGCTACAGTCAAGCGCGCATGCGCGCGAGTCTCTGGCAATCTCGCAACGCTCGTAGGTCCTGATGTACCCGTCTTCGCGGTATCGCACGCTCTCGCTTCGCACACATGGCTTCGCCTCTCCTGCCACGCGCACCAAGACCCGGACTACCCGTTCAACAGCGCCGTCTATATGCACAATGGCCCACTCACTCTGAAGATGCTTGTGCACCTCGACCTCGGGCGCGTGCAGTTCGCCGTCCTCTCTGCGTGCCTGACGTCGGCGGGAGATGCGCGCCTGCTGGACGGGTGCATCCATCTCGCTGCGGGAATGTAGTTTGCGGGCGTGCGTAGTGCGGTTGCGACATTGTGGTCGGTAGATGATCGTGCATCAGCGTTCGTGGCGGATGGGGTGTACGGGAGACTGATGAAAGAGGGTGTGACGGAGCCGGACGCGGGCGAGGCGGCGCAGGCATTGCACGATGTTGTGCTTGCAACAAAGACGGCTGGGAAGGCGATGGTCAACTGGGTCCCATTCATCCATGTAGGCATTTGAGACAGACCACATAGCAGTCGAGAGTATTTAATATCGCGAGTAGGGCGGTGGTGCAGTCACCACGGAGGCGATAGTGCGCTGATCGTCCTCTGCATACAGAAGCTCACCGGGCAGTCCACCGTCCAAGCGTATGCCTGCATCTGTTTCATATCTGAACGTCCGGCCCCTCCCTTCAACCTCTTCTCTATCTCCATCGGCATCCCCATTCCACAGGCCGCAGTGTGTGCGTGCTCTGTCTTCCATCTCCGCGGTAGATTGTTGGGCCGCGGTAATCGCTTCCGTGCTCGCAGGACCCGCGTTTCCGGTGGTCGCAGCCTCTTGAACCCCCTTCCCCGATAGCGACGGAGCCGCGAGAAATGGAACAGTCTCCAGAAAGCGAGACAGAGGTCTGCGGCTACGCTCGTCAGGCTCGAAGTTCGATGCCTCGACGACCATCGATTCTACGCGCATGTCAGAAGTGAGAACGCCGTTCTAGTTCTAAAATGGACTACCAACCGCTTCTACCCGCACGCGTAGAGCCTCGGAGCGTCTCGGACGAGTTCCGCCGACTGCATTCCAGCTTTCCGTTCTCATGCTGTGTAGGCAGCAGTGTATTCCGTGTTGTGGATGTTTCCCTAGACAAGATACTCGCATCGGACGCTGGACGAATAACGACATACTCAGCGTCAGACCCCATGTGCATGATATGCAGGCGATTTTCCGTAGAGACTGACCTCCAGATGTGGTCGGACCCACAACAATTGGTGGAAGACGCCTGCGCCTTGCCGCGTACCCAATACACCCTGCGAGCAGGACGAGTAGAATCGCCCCGGCACCTATTGCAATGCCAGCGATTGCAGCCGTAGGCAAACGAGATCGAGAAGCAGAAGGGGGTGATAAAGGGAGGAACGACGTGCTGGGACTAGCGCTGAGAGTCGATGGGATCGCGGGAAGGGAGTTCACTGCCGAGGTGTTTGTATCCGAGGTATTAGGTTCCGGTGTCGCTGTTGTCGAGTTCAATGCGCCCGTTATAGTACCAGTCACGCTTGTTATAATTCCGGGATGGGATGTTGACGATGGAGCAGAGGATGCGTTCGACGACCGAGGAATCGAGGTGTCGGACCTAGGAGGATCGGGCGAAGCAACAGCTGGCGGGCGGGCGGGCGAAAAAGTTGACGAGGGCAAAGACTGGGTCGGCGAGGGAGACGCAGGGTTGGGAATTTGTGTGGGGGTAGGGCTGGCATGCGTGGATGTAGTGGACGAAGGAGTGGCGAGGGTGGAAGGAGTGGTAGGCGGTATGTTGTCGACAGGACCCCCGTGGTGCGGCCCGGTGATCGTCGTACAACCGCCGACGTGATTGACGAACTCACAGGTCACTTCGACAAACGAGCTCACGACGTCCATGCCGGGATGGAGGGAGGGGTTTAGAGGAACCACCGACACCCCCAATCGATGCCCGTTCGGTTTTTGAAGCTGAGGCCCGTTGTGGATTGATATGGTTGAGCGCGGACAATGGGAGCAGTTCGGGACCGGTGCTTCTGGTGAAAGTTCAGCTCCCGCGCTCCCAGTAGATGCGGTATACGAAGGACTATGAGGATTCCTATTGCGTATATTCACAATCTAGATCATAGCGTTGGCAATTGTGCTCACATCACGTTCATGTAGTCAGGGTTCAAGACGTGCGAGCATCGATAACAACCCGATGCTGAACGAAGCGAACCGCGAGGCCAAGCAGCGAACTATCAGGACGACTGCACGACCCGGCACCTTTGCATGGTCTTTCTGAAGGCATAACTGTGCGCTCTACAGTTATTCGGCTTCTCATCACATGGAAGATGTCGAGCACACCATATCATCTTCCCCGTAAACGTTTACGATCAGTTTCTGACCACAATAGATATAACTTCGAAACTGACGGATGAATCGCTTTTTGCTGCCGAGACCGCCTCTACGGCCAAACTCAAATACAGGACGCCGTAGTCCACCGTCGCTATGTCTACTTCGGGCGTCAAGAATGGTGAAAACGCTAAACATTGCCAATCGCTGTAGGCGACAATCTGTGGGTAGGGTTCAGCAAAAAAGCAATCCCATGAGCCCAACATTGGAAGTGTGATGCGACAGCTCCTCCATCCAAGAATGAAGTCAGAAAACAAGGCACCGATCCATTGAACACATGCAACCATATCTTGGTTGACAGCCTTGCCATTATGCTCGAATCCACACATTATCAGCGGAGATAAGCAATGCAACGAGCTAGGAGAGACCGCATTAGACAAAGAAGTCCTCTACGCCGCGGCCGCGAGGTTCGCGATTGATAGCCAGCAGATCGGATGTCCCACGGATAACTCGGACGTACGTGGTCAAGCACTCCACCACAAGTCATACACCGCTGAAAGAGAGCGGGAAAATGAGCCTCGAATGATAGCGCCACAATAGGGAGGTCTTAAAAAGCGTTGGACGGCTGTGACGTGACTCACGTAGACACCACAGTGCAGCCCAAATCCTGATTCTGCTCACCTTGGGTGGTTCTGCAAGGGGGCTCACGGGTCAAGAGATTGCAAAATCACCAGTGTGGACCGCTGAGGGCAGAACCATGGACATAGGTCAGCAATAGGCGTGCAATTTATAGTGGTCAACGGCGCACCTCGGACCCCAGAACGTCCTCACGTCCTCACCCAGTCAAATCTTTACCCGTCCCAGCCCCAGGGTGGGTATATGCGCCAACACGCTTGTACGAAATGAGGAGACGTTCAAAGAGAAGAGATACAAATAGGAGACAAAAGTCCTTTGCCCGCCACTCAGGAGAGAGAAGTAGCAGAGAAAGCTAGAGAAAGACTGCCGCCATCGATGGCGGCTGCAACGTGGCAACAAGGAGTGGGCGTCTCCTTTTCCTTCTATGGACTAGGACACCGATTCGGAGCGCCTGGCGCTGAGTGTAATGCGGAGGCTGATGATGCTGACAAAGATAAGATCAGATGAGAGATGAGGATGTAAGAAGAACACAATACACTGTGTTGATTCCACGAAGACTCCGAGTACAGCAGGGTGCGTATTTATACAGTATGAGGCCAATGTCGTAGAAGGCAGAAGTGCAAGTGTGAAACAAACAAGTGGAGAAAATGAACGAAAGGAGTGCGGAAAGGATGAAAGGAAAAGACGGATGTTGCAATCGAGACGAACGAGCGTGTACCGCGGGCGGGATGAGCGTGGGGCTCCCGATAAGGTATCCGCATTGCCCGATATGGCATGTGTGTGGCGGGTCGCCATCACATTACCTCCTCCTTGAGGGCGAACGCAAGGGGGGATGAGTGTTCATGATGAGCTAGGTTTCATTGGCACACTTGGGGGGATGAGTGATGTGGCCTGAATGAAGGGTGGTTTGGGAGGGAGGTGTGTAGTCAATGCACGGGTCTTCGTGCTGGACATGTGGGAATGGGGTACAGCATGGGGTGCAAGGGATGGCAGGGTAAGCGTGGGAAGATGTTGGTGCGGGTTTGTGAGGTGGTGATTGTGAGGGGGGATTGGAAGCGGAGGAAGAAGGAGGCAGGGGAACAGAAGACTGGAGTAAGGAAGAGGGTGGGTAAGGCACGCGAGAGTGGCGGTGATGGAAACATTCAAGTAGTTCGTTAGTTGTGGAGGGGACATCGGAAAGAGGGATCCAGGAGTCTTTGTGGGAAGGGAGATCAGACCAATGTACTAAGTATTTGTAATGGTGACCGAGTTTGCGTGCATCAAGAATGGAATGTATAGTAGAAGAAGAAAAATCATTAGAGAGTTCAAAGGGAACAGAAGAAGCGTGGAGGCGGAATTCAGAAGGATCGTGGTAAGGTTCGAGAAGGGAAACATGGAAGACGGGGTGGAGACAGGAGAGATAGGATGGAAGATGGAGTTTGTATGCTAAGTCAGAAATGGCGTGGTCGACAGGGAAGGGACTGAGGCATCAGTGCTCAAGCTTGTCAGAAGGGCACGTAGTCTTAATGTGTCATCAGAGCAGCCATACAAGTTGATCAGGCTTGCATTGGGGTGTGGCAGTAACATGCTCATTATAATAACGAGACTGCACATCTTGAGCTTTGCAGAGGTGTGCACAAAGCTCATCGTGGAGACGAGCGAGGTAATGAACGAGGTCACTTGCAGTGGGCACAGCGGGGGTAACTGATATGCGAGGGTCAAAGGTAGGATGGTAGCCGAGATTTGCATAGAAGGGTGTGGTATGGGTAGACACATTGGTGTGATTGTTGAACGCAAACTCTGTGAGGGGAAGGTAATCAACCCAATTGTCTTGTTGCATAGAGACATATGCATGGAGGTACATTTCGAGGGTCTGGTTCATGTGCTCTGTGAGGCTGTCAGTTTGCGGGTAGTAGGCAGTGGAGAAGTTGAGCTTCATCTGGAGGAGGGACATGAACTCCATCTAGAATGTGGAAACAAAGGTAGGGCTGTGGTCCAAGACAATGGATTCGGGCATCCCATGGTGGCAGAAGATGCAGTTGAGGAAAATCCATGCGAGTTTGGTGGCAGTCACAGATTCCATGCATGGGATAAAGTGGGCATAGCGCATGAGGTGATCACAGATCACCCAAATTGAGTCATAGCCATGGGATGTCAGAAGCTTGATGATCTGGTCCATAGTTATTGTGTGCCAGGGACAGTCAGGGATGTTGAGTGGGCGCAGGAGACCAAAGGGCTTGTGTCACGGAGTCTTGATGCGACTGCAGGTATCACATGTGCAGATGTAGTTGCGCACGTACATGTCCAGACCTAGCCACAAGAAGTCACGCTGAATGAGAGAGAGTGTGCGCTTCTGTCCTGGATGGCTGGAGAGGACAGAGTCATGGTGAGTGGCAAGCACGTCGGGGCAGAGAGGAAGGGGGACATAGAGAAGGCCATTGTGGTACATGATGTTACCGTCATGAATCTGGAATTGTGGATTGCTACGTTTGACAGTGGTGCACCATTTCTGATCCATGGTGACAGCATCGCAAAGACATTGTTAGAAGTCGGAGCTATCAACAGTGAGCACAGTGACAGCTAAGATTTTGAGGGATGGAGTTAAGGGTGCATGAGAGTCATAAGAGGAAAAAATACATTGGGTGTAGTAGGGGGTAAGGATGGTCTTCCAGTTCTCAGCGAGGACTTCATCTCCCTTCTTCGGTGCAAAGTCAACGCAGCGAGACAGAGCATCAGTGGGGTTGTGAAGTCCAGGAGCATAGTCAAGCTAAAAGTTATATTCTGTGAGAAACATAGCCCAACATGCTTGTTGTCGATTCAGGGTCTGCGAAGACATGAAGTGGGTAAGATTTTTATGATCAGAGATGACAGTAATGGGTGTGGGGATGTTGATTAACCATGCATGCATGTTTGCAAAGGATTCAACGATTGCAAGGAGCTCCTTGTCGTGAATGCCATAGTTGATCTTAGCAGGAGACAGTTTGCGCAAGAAATAGCTAATGGGGTAAAGGTAGCTAGCATCATCAGGTTGATGCAAAATGGAGGCGATGGCGAAGTCAGAAGCATCTATAGAGAAAGTGGAGAGAAGGGATAGGTCGAAATTGCGGAGGACGGGGGTGGAAAGGAGGGCAGAGTGAAGGGATTCGAACGTGTGGTCTGCATCCAGGGTCCAGAGGAAGTCCACAGCTGTTTTCTTCATAAGGGCATTGAGCAGTAAGACTATCTTGGCATAGTTGTCAATGAAATGGCAGTAGAAGTTAGTGAAGTCGAGGAAGGATTGGACATCCTTGACAGAGGTGGGAGTGGGCCAGTTGGAGATGGTCTCGAGTTTCTTGGGGTCCATGCATACACCATTGGCACTGATGACATAGCCGACATATTCGACTTCTGTCTTGTCAAAGGCACACTTCTTTGGGTTGGCAAAGAGACCAGCTTCATGGAGGTGATCGAGAACCATCGTGACGTGTTGATTGTGCTCCTCCTGAGTCCTGGAGAAAATCAAAATATTGTCAATATATATAATACAGACAACATCAAGCAGGACCCGCAGAGCATCTTGAACATAACCCTGGAAGGTGCCAGGTGCATTTGTGAGGCCAAATGGCATAACCAAGTATTTGAAAAGGCCGAGATGTGTTTGAAAGGCGGTCTTCTACTCATCGCTATTGCAGATGTGGATAAGATTAAATGCATTTTTGAGGTCGAGTGTCGAAAAGACCTTGCAGCCTTGAACCCAGTCGAGGAGGTTGTTAACGAGAGGGAGAGGGTAGCAATTCTTACATGTGATTGCATTCAAGCTACAGTAGTTGATGCAGAGACAGAGCTCGCCAGATTTCTTGCAGATGAAGAGGATCAGGGCACCAGTGGAGGACATGGATCGCCGGATGAAGCCCTTGCGAAGGTTGGATTCGATGTACTTGAGGACCACAGCACACTCTTCTTGGGATAGGTGGTAGAGCGGGCCAAATGGTGGAGACTTGCTGTCTTCAAGCTCAATGGTGGTGTCGAAACCTTCACAGTGCAGCAGGAGTTGGTCAACTTCGACAGGCAAGAACATGCGAGAGAATTTGTGATATTTGGAGGGGACAGAATCAAGATGGTTATCAGGAGGTAGTTCAGGAGGTGGCACATCCGGAGTTGGCTCATCTGGCAGAGACTGGTCAGCGTCAAGATGCATTGATGCAACTGTGTAGCTGTAAGACCCCTTGGGGTGGTAATAGAGGGTGGCTGTCTCATTGTTGCAGGTGAGCTTCCGGAAGCAGGATGAATTGATAAATTTAATGTCAATGGAGGGTAGAGGTTTAGGTATCCAGTTGAGGTCATTCTAGCCTTGGCTAGTTTAACATTCGCCGGATGGGAAGTAGGCAGGGAAGGTGGACGGTAACTGCTTGTCTTGGCCTCGACTAAGATGAGAGCCTCTGAGAGGGTAGAGTTGGGGATGGAGAAGGCTATGGGTAACAAGGATGTCTGCAGGTCGACCTTGGTGAACCTGTGATATGGACTGTGGAGAATACCAGGGAGTGGCTGTGGTAGAGAGGATTGATGCCTGAGCAGGTGTAATTGAGGGTAGATTAGAGGACTTGAAGATGTGCTTTGGTGTGATGAGCTGGCTTTGCAAGCCAAGTCCTAGGCCCATGGTTGTGGTGGAACAGGAAAAATTTGAGGTGGGTGTTGAGGGGATATGGTTGGATATTTTCTCCTCCCCCTTATGTGTCAGGAGAGTCAATGTTGTGCCGCAACAGGTGAGTGTGAGTTGTTGGTATGCCCAGTCAATTGAGGGGTTGTGCCTGCAGAGCCAGTCAAGTCCGAGAATGATGGGAAAAGAAACAGAGACTAGATTCAAAGCAATTATCTTGGAGTGATAACGAAGATGAAGAGAGGCAACAGAGTCTTGTGTAACGTAACTGGAGGCAATTAGGCAATCGTCGATGGCTCAAATCGGGATGGGAGAAGATTTTGGTCAGTGAGGGAGTCCGTGACAATCGCAAAAGGCAATGGAGATACAGGAATTTGTAGCACCGGAATCAATAAGAGCATATATATGTATAGTTTTCTAATTTAGGAATGAAAGGGAAATGGAAACAAAGAAATGATCAGGGGACAATGGGGAAGCATGGACATGGGAAGAGAGATGGAACTGGGGAGCAGAGAAATGAGAACGAGGCAAGAAGGGAAAGGAAACAGGTGCATCATTGGGATCAATGCTTGACAGAGACCTGTGCACTTGGGCTACAGTCCCTTGATTTGGGGGCTCCAGGACTTGTGAGCTACCCCTCAGGCTTTTTCCATGGAAGGGGAAGCCTTTGTGTTGTGGTGGTTGGGACAGTTCTTGAACAGATGGTTACTGGCACTGCAGTAGAAGCAGAGCTTCTCACGACAGCAGCGTTCCTTCTCCTTGGGCATGAGCGGGGCACGAGGACCTTGACGCATCACATCGACTTCTATCAGGGTCAGGTTATTCAAACCAGACCCGCCAGAGGATAGTGCAGGAGGTGTGGGGGGATCGTAGCATGGGCGAGGACCATTCGAGCGCTGTGAGTTGTTGTTGTTTGATTTGAAACACTTTTTGTCACATTTCAACTTGATTTTGAGCTTGTGGAGGTTGTTGTTGGCCTTAACGACAATGGGGATCCACTCATCGAGCGTGGCGGGGTGCTCGACATTGATGATGAGCTTTTGGAGGTCAGGCTTGAGATGGCACATAAACTGGTTGATCTTGACTTGCTTGGACTAGTCGATATATGTGAGGCACTCGATGTACTGGTTCGCAAAGTTAGCAGCTGAGCCTTTCTGGCAAAGAGCCTCGATCTTGCACATGTACTTGCTGATCAGGTCAGATGTCTGGAAACATTGGATGAACTCCATCATCAGGAAAAACCCCCCTTGGGAATTACTAACAATTGTTTGTATTTCTCACTTATTACCTGTTAAACACCATTCATGACTTGTAATTCTATGTATCATGTAATTGCGGTAATTTTATCTGAATAGTACAGGTTCATTTGTTTGTTACTGGGAACAACCAGTAATGAAAAGGAATTACTAGGATAGTACTACCAATACTATGTCATTATACACAGACTCTGCTCTACATTGGCCGCAAACACACACAGTAGCAAGAGTTCAAAGTAGACATATATTGCAATAGTATAACACAAGTATACAAAGGATGATACACAAGCACAACACTACTACTCAATGATCAAACAGCACCAGTGCTTATATTAACCTGCACGAAGACCTACCATGCTCACTAAACAGAGTAGGTTAGCAACACTGCAGTACAGCAAAGGAGTGCACATACCTATTCTCTGGAAACCAGGATAGACAATACCAGGAAGGACTGTGATAGATGACAGCTTACAGAAAGAGAACAACAACAGGCATGTCAGCATGCACAGAAGAGACAGGGGAGGTAAAGAAACTCACAAAACAATTATGGACTCTAACCAACAGACTCGAGCAAATGGTCAGAGCACCTTCTGAGCTGGCATGAGCTGGTAGGGTCAAGCATCTGGCCACAGAAGCGAACATGGATCTGGAGACTCACAGAGGGTACGAGGTTATACCAGGGTGTTACCTTGGGTACAAGGTTACTGGAGAGTCAAAATTATAAGTGCTTGCATCAACCGATCGTCTCACCCGGCTCCGTCCGACTTTGCGCATTCATCTGTCACGTTTTCACCCGAGCCTATGCAGTGAGGAGGACATGAATTTGTGTGCACGCTAGGTGCACTATATTTTGGAGGCCCTGTACAATGATATAAATCCACGTCTGCTTGGAGCCTAGACATATACATAGCCCCGAGCTAGTATAGTAACTGAGAACATGTCCACTCCAATCTCCAGAGGGCAGATGCGCAACTGAGTGGTGCTGACAAACCCTTCTATCAAAATGTAGTCTCCTGCGTAAAGCTCTGATACGTTGACAGAGGATTGTTGTCTGAAGGGGCTCTCATCCCAAACCGTGAACAGTCCGTTGCATGCGAGAGCACTGCAATGCAGGCTAATCGGGACCGAGACGTCCACTCCAACATCCACTTGCATCTTCGACAGAGTGTCGGCATCGGAGTCGAACAAAAACACATCGACATGTACTTGGCTGTCCGCGGTGGAAATGGCTACTACTTGCGCAGCGAAGTACACCGGGAGCGTATCTCCGTGGAGCGACAGCAGAAGGCTATCATCAACTTCGTCCCAAGTGTAAGGTGTCGAAGGGATAGAGCCCATCCAGGTCGCCCCCTCAGCGGGGATGAACAATTTCAGAAGAGCTTCTAAAGCACTACTACCAATCAGGAACGACAATGAAGTCGTGACAATGGTAGTACTCACAGCCTGCCGGCTTCAATTGCCGCTCGGACGGTGATAGGCTCGTACCCGGCCTATCGACCGATTCATCAGAAGGCCCTCCCCATTTTCGCACCTTCGGTCGTCCTCCGGTATCCCCGCACCCTTCTACTGTCGCTTGGGCTTGCCCCGCCAACGTCGAAACCATCGGAGCGCTCATGCTGTGTTCCGTTCGCCCCGGTCCGCCTCTCGATGTCCGGATACTCGTTTGCAGACGTCCGTCTCCACCTGTCG